>CAUYQG010196811.1:0-37399 GCA_963574415.1 Tarsius wallacei
AGAATGTTAGACATTTCTCAAAATATATCACCCAGTTTTTCTAATAAATCAATGCAAGTTAAAAAAAAGAAAGGAGAGATGAGACTGATTTGATTAAAATATGAGAGGAAGCCGGGGTCGGTGGCTCAGCCTGTAATCCCAACGCTTTGGGAGGCTGAGGTGAGTGAATTGCCTGAGCCCACGAGTTCGAGACCTGCCTGGGCAACTTGGCGAGACCTCATCTCTACAATAAATCAAAAATTAGCCTGGCCTGTAGTGCCAGCTACTTGGAAGGCTGAGGCGGAAGGATCGCCGGAGCCCAGCAGGTCGAGGCTGCAGTGAGCGGGAGTGGCCACTGCACTCCAGTCTGGGTGACAGAGTGAGACTCCAACTCAAAAAATAAAATAAAATATGAGAGGAGACTCAAAAAAACTCAGAATTATCTTTTAGAGGACCGGCCCCTTATAGTCCACTCAGAATTTGTTCCTCCAGATCAAACGGCCAAAGTTTTTATCTGGACATTTTGGAAAGGTTGTGTAACGATTTGCAAAAGAAACATACCAAGTTGTGGCTAACACTTAAGTGGTTCTTCCACCATGGCAACTGCACCTGCCCACACCATGCTGAGTGTTCTGCAGTTTTTTACCAAAAATGGTATAACCGTGTGCCCTATACTCCCTATTCACCCGATCTTGCCCTGAGCGAATTTTATTTTTTCCCTGGATGAAAAAAGTCCTCAAAAGGAAATGTTTTGCCCATGTGAAAGAGGTGAAACAAAAAACGAGGGGAGGAGGAACACACAACATCAATAAGGATACCCGATCTCAAACCAGGTGAAGTGGGCCCCAACGATGACCACATCTGTACCTAACCCTGAATTGTACCCCACGTCTTTAAAATTTTTAAAAAATGGCAGAAACACTAAGAAGCACCAAAATCGATGAGTTCAAAAACTGATTTGAGCAGTGGAAAAAGTGTCTCAATAGGTGCAATAGGTGTATTGCATCAAACTGAAAGTACTTTGAAAGTAACTGAAGTTTAAACATGTAAGAATAAATACACAATTTTTTATAAATAAATTACGAGGTTCTGGGGGCTCCCCATCATAAAATAATGTATGAATCTTGTGTACATCCTATCTGTGTGTCATGTGTGCTTCTTGTTTGCATTCTAATTCAAATAAACCAACCATTTTTTAAAAAACCTTTCAGCCAGGTGCAGTTGCTCACACTTGTAATCCCAGCACTTTGGGAGGCTGAGGCTAGAGAATTGTCTGAGCCCAGGGTTCAAGATCAGCTTGGGCAACTTGGTGAGACCTTGTCTCTACAATAAATCAAGAGAAATTGGAGTCAGTAGTGGTAGCGCATGCCTGTATTTCCAGTTACTTGGAAGGCTGAGGTGGAAGGGTCACCTGAGCCCAGCAGGTCGATGCTGAGGTGACCATGAGTGTGTCACTGTACTCCAGCCTGGGCGACAGAGTGAGACTCCAACTCAAACTAACAAACAAAAAAACACTTCCATACAATCAGGAAAATTTAAATATGGATTGCATATTAAATGATATGAAGAAAATATATCAATTGCATATGATTTGATAATGGTAGTGTGTTTATGTTGTAAACAGATTCCACTTTTCAGTGTTATATATTAAAATGTTTGTGGATAAAATGACCCGATGTCAAGAATTCATGCTAAAAATAATACAGAAAAAGAAACAAGGAAGGAAAAAATAAACTGCTAGCTGAAACAATGATCACTAATCTTTGTCCAATCTTTGTTCAATCTTTGCTCAATCTGGCAATAAAAACGTGAACTTTAATTTTACAACTCTCTCTATTTGGGAGTAACTTGGAAACATGCATTTTGTTTTCCTTATCTCATACCTAAATTTTATCTTTTGAAGTTTGATATAAGTAAAAATGTGTCTGATATAACTCAATTCTCCACTGATTATTGGCAGATATTAAAGATTTTTTTACATGCCAAGAACCCTGTTGGTTTGCAAATATATTGAGTATGTCATTTCAGCCAACTGTCTCAGGGCAAACCACTGCTTTATGCTTCTTGTAATTAAATAAGAAATGTTAAAGAAGACTGTCAACATTTTCATTAATTTGTAGTAAAATTTTGTAAAGTACTAGATTGAGTATGATTTCAAACATTGCTGAAATCATTATAGACGTCATCTGCTGGGCGCGATGGCTCACACCTATAATCCTAGCACTTTGGAAAGCCGAGGTGAGAGGATTGCCTGAGCCCACGGGTTCAAGACCAGCCTGGGCAACTTGGCGAGACCTCATCTCTACAATAAATCAAAAAATTAGCTGGGCGTGGTGGCATGTGCCTGTAGTTCCGGTTACTTGGAAGGTTGAGGTGGAAGGATCACCTGAACCCAGCAGGTCAAAGCTGCAGTGACTGTGATAAGCGTGCCACTGCACTCTAGACTGGGTGACAGAGTGAGACTCTGACTCAAAAAAAAAAAGTCATCTTCATGTTCCAGAAACTTAGTGTTAAAATACCTGGGTAATCCTTAACCAATATCTCAAGGCATAATATACAGCTTACACGATATTATGAATAATGACAATAGATATCAATATATTTTAAAGTCTTCTTGGTAGTTAAAAAATTAAGCCAACTGCATTTAGATCATTATTTCATCTTATAATATTGCCAATAAAAGTCTCATATTTTATATGAGAGAACTACAGTTCTGCCATTTTCTTATGAACTTGCTTAAGCATTGCTAGTCTTAGTTTCAACTGGTATTTTTTGTACAGGAACTTTTCTGTGTCATCTGTACATTTGTAAGAACTAGTTTAGTTAGGAATGGATCATAAAGATAAGAATATAAAGCATCACACTGACAAAAGCCATCAGACTGACTAAGGAAAAAATATATTTGTATATTTGACTTAAAAAGAAGATAACATAGAAATTCTACAATCTAAAATAGGCTTCTCTATCGGTTATGGTTTTCATACTAGACTACTAGTCATATGTGGGATATTGGGGACAGACTGAATTTATTAAGAAATACAAATTCAGTTATAAACATACATGAAAATACTCACCTTCATTAAAAATAAAAAAATGCTAAAGCAAAAATAATGTAGCCATTAAAAATTGAGCCTATAATCTATACATCCTTGTAACTAAGTGCATACAAACACTTATGGTATGATACACTGAGAGTGAGTAACAGGAAAGGGTGCTCTGTGAAGTTGTCTGCATGGGGCTTGCACACTTGCCTCTGTACACCTCCTGTACCTCGCAGGGTGAGGTATATGATCACCTGCCATAGACACTGTTCAACACTCAAGAGCCAGTCTACATATTAAATATTAGTAAATTTAACTTCCATCTTATTTTTACTTTAAAAAATTGAAGTTGTCATTGTTTCTCACATCCAGTGAATTTTTTGTGTGTGCGCCCCTTGACTCCACGTTACAGACCACTGGGGGAATCCCAAGAGCCTTTGGAGTTAAAAAGAAGATATAAAAACACTAAGGAAAGTAACTTACCCTCTCTTAGTTTCATTTTATTCATCTTTAAGATGGTGATTATACTAATAATAATGCCATGCTGATAGATTTACTATGAACATCAAATTAAACATTATGTAAAAGCACATTGTAAAACATTATATAACTGTTAGTTAATAGTACGTAATAAACATTTCAGTGGGAGATATAAAACTGTAGGGTATTCAGATGTAAGACAAGTAAAAGAATTATGTGAGACAATCTGTGTAATGTTATCTGTGTAGATGTTTTACTGTTTCTAAGACTTTTTTAAAAATTGACATTAAGATGTCCTGACATTATAACATCATGGAATGTCAAAAAGTGGCAAATAATAAATCTTCTCAAAGGAGGTTACCCTGATATATTCATAAGAAATATGTATAGGAGCAGAAAGAAGCGATATATAATACTATTCATGTTAAGGTAAAATATCTCCCACTTTGGAAACTCTGAGGGATAAATGGAATGCCTTTAATCATTCTTGGTCCCATCACTTTACCTTAAATTAAGACATTTATTTAATAAAGTGACAACCAAATTAACTTGTTTGGATCATGTGAAAAGTAATTTTAAACATTAACTTGATAATCTTATTTTTTATGTACATTGGACAATGTATACAAATGATACACAAATTTGGACCACAATAACCAAATGTATAGATAATCCCAAAGTTTAATTTTTATTTCTACTCCTCTTCTTGCAGTATCTCTCTTAGAGATTTCTTCTATACTCTAAAAGTTAGTTGTCACTTTGTGTAAATTACCAAATATTTATTTATTTTTAAAAAATCGACACACATTAGATGTACACATATTTCTGGGTATGTGATAATTTGATATATTCATTATAGTCAAATCAGGATAATTAAGATATCCATCACCTTAAATATTTATCTTTTCTTTATGCTAGGAACATTCTAATTATTCTCTACTAGCTATTTTGGAATGTATAACCAATTAATGTTAACTATAGCCACCCTACAGATTTATTGAATAGCAGGTATTCTTTCTTCTAAGTGTATATTTGTGCCATTAATCAACTTCTCTTTATTTCCCCTCTTCTCCACCCTCCCAGCCTCTCAAATATTCATTTTTTATTCCATTTTCTATTTAAAATTTTAGTCCCTCACCTTAAGCTGTGTGTGGGGTATTTATATTTATGTATTTCCAAATGTCCTTAAAATTAAAAGTTTTTGTAATCTACTTCTAATCCCTCCCCACCCACCCACCTGGCACCAGTTTTCTCTGATCTCAGCAGTAGAACTAACAATAATCTTGTTATGCTCACTTTTAATTAGAAAGTCATTTTTCATATAGCTCTCTTTGTTCTCCAAACCCCAAAATAACAAAAATCCCAATGATTCTTTATTGAAAACATTTCTTTCATCATCCCTACTTTACTATTCTGGGACTACAACTCTAGTTCGGGCCTTACTTTCCTTTATGTTTAAACCGTATCACTTACCTTACGACCACCAATCCCTCCCTAATACAGTCCTTCTTGCTGTCTGCGGATAGACTAATCTTCCTAAAGTATTATTCTTCTGTTACAAAATGTTCAAACTCTCTACTGTGTATAGAATAGATACCCAAACTCCTAAATCTAGCATTCAGTCTGGCGTTAAAATTTGGCCACCTTTAACCTTTCCTAACACATATATTACAACTTTCAATCAAGCTAGAAGAATATCTTTATTCTAAATATGCTCTGCTATTTCCTGTCTGTGTTTTTTTCAGGCCGATGAAAATCCCTTTTTCCTCTTTGTTCCCAGTTCTTCCATCCATAACCACTCATTGATTCACTAATCAAACATATATTGAGCATTACCAATGTTCCAGTCTCTGTATAGAGATGAACAAGCCACGATCCCTGATTTGATAATCTGGTAAGCTAAAAAGACACAAAAACAACAAATTTAATAATTCTATAATGGAAGCATAAACAAAAGAAACAGTGCCCACATAAAATCAACTACTTGGTCCAATTTAATTCCATTTCTAAAATTTGAGAGGAATGCCTTTAACTTTTGAGTAGGAAAGCCCCCTTCGCTCACTATGAAGCCATAGGGCACATAATTTAGGATGAGCAAATTAAGTCAGTCTGCCACAGCTAAGAAAATTTAAATGAACTTAAGTGAATGCCCATTTCAGATCTTCATGTTCCAAATATTTTTAGAATTCATCTCATATCTGTTCATGGAACAGCAAGCGGTTTTCAGGGTATTGTGGCTATACCATGACAGCTGCTGTTTATGCTTCCATTGATTCCTTATGCCCTGATGGAGTCCTACATTAGCCAATCTTTCACATATTTGCAACCAATTTTAGAAGTTGAGGCTAGGATAAAAGGATACATTATTGATCCAATGGGCATTTTTTAAGCTCCTTTTGACCAAGATAGCAATTTCAAAAACAACAGCACCAAAACGGTTGCAGGTATGATAATGAATGCTATAAGCTTAAACAGTGTTTGTAATTTAGTTGATGGTGGTGCTCTATCACTTGTTTCATTTGCATCCCTGTAGAAACAATTTAAGAAGATAAAGTGGGCCATTGCTTTGCTAAGCCATGGTCTGACCAAGTGGCTCCTTGAGCCACGGTTGCCATGTTTCCCATCCTTGACTCCCTCTCGTACTTTGGGGAGGTATCTCCTCTCTCTTCTAATTTACTTTCTAAATAAACTATATTTTCCAATCTAAAAAAAAAAAAAAAAGAAAGTGGTTATTTTCTCAATTTGTCATGCAAGAGTTTATCTGCTCCCTACTTAGGCGTGTGGGAAGTCACAGTTCTCATTATTTTTTAAGTAGAGTCAGTAACCCTTTTGTGCAGAACCAACCAATCAATATTTGGAGAGTAAGTGTAAAATGTTTGGAATAATAGCAAAGGAAGAAATCAGAAGTTGAGAAAAGATAAGAGGGTGAAGTAGAGCCGAGTAGGAGCAGTTGCTTTTGCAACAACCTCTTGGAAGGAATCAAGGAAGCTGAAACAAAATGGAGTGACTCCTGGAAAAAGCAAGCATTGTTTAGATTCAGATGCTAGACACTGAGATCTGTGTGAAAAAGTAATGCAGTAGGATCAGAGACTCGACTATACATTGGAAGTTGAAAGAAGACTACGTGACCACCTGTAGAGGGTAGGAGAGGTGGCAGGTGAGAAGAGCGTCTGAAAAGTTCTATAAATAGATAGGAAGTCATCTTCTGTTAGTGGGCTCTGAGTAGAGAATAAGATTGCTATGCTCCCATCTGAACAAGCTAAGTAATTGCATCTCTGGAGCTGGTGTGGGGAGCTCCCACTAACCACATAGTATACACAAAGAACTATAAATATTTAGTCTTTGTGCCCCCAAGGAATCCACAGCTCAATTAGACAAACTATTCATGTTTACGTGAGAAGGGGGAAAAAAAAGCTTTCAGTGTAGCACAATATTACTTCCCAGGTTCAAGTTCAATTTGTGAAAGTTTCAATATACATGAATTTACTTCTGCATAATTTTTGGTAGCAATTTCATCTCCATTCTTAAATTGATTTAGTATATCTTGATAAGTATAATTCAAGAAATAATCCAGGGATTGGGTAAAAAAATAAAGGTAAAGCAGATGGCAGAGGAGTTGACTGTTTTTACAACCAAGTGTTGGGAGAGAGAAAGTCTAGAGAAAGTAATTGGGTCTAGACTTACTTACTCTGATGGTAGCTGTGTGAAGGAAGTATCTGCTGAGCTTACATTCAGTCGACCTCATTACCCAACAAGCAAGAGTACTCATTATATAGACCAGGATACTCCAAATTGTTTCACCAGCTGAATATGTAAAAGGATATATATCTTTTAAGTTAACATTACATCAAGAGTATGCTTTTTAACTCACTGTATCTCAAACCATAATATTTCACTCTTATTCCAGAAAGTTTGCTCATTGACAGAATATGTACATATTCAGTTTTTCTTCCTTTATAATTTTACCTGCTATGTTACCTGCCTGAAATATCCTCCTTCCACACACATTCAACTCATCTTTTAAATCTGAACTGATACTGCGTTTTTTTGTAACATTTCCCTACCACTCCAGAATCAAGTTATCTGACTTTCTAAAAAACCTTGCATATATTTATACCATCATTTTTTTAAAGTACTATTTTTAAATATCTCTTATACATATCATAAATTATTTACATTCTTATGTCCAGCTTTTGAGTTTGTTGCTCCAACCATATTTTAAGAGCCTTGAGGTCTATGTCATTATTTTATTGCACCATTCCCTCACATAGTGACTTGCTCCTTACTCGCTAATGGAATACAAAAAAATACACAAAAATGTAAGCAATATATTGCGTTCCTGAAATACAACCTAATGATAGTCTATAATTTCTCTACACTTTACGACAGATAAGTTCACATTTTGTTAAGTTGTTTTTTGTTTTTTTGTTTTTGCATGTTGTCTGTATTCATGGTTTTCACTTCAGGTTATGGTAGATTGGTAAAAGTGGAAATTTGCAATGTTTCATTTTTATCATATTGAACAGTTTCAATAATATTGTCAGTCATTACTAACCCACAAGTTCAGCAAACGTTTCTTGCTTCAATTTCCCTTCGTAGTAGAAGCAGAGAAACAAAAGCAGAAACTTTCTAATTTTGAAGTTCAAAGGTTCGAGTCTAGATTTGAAACAAGAAATATTCTGAAAGGGCACATAAATAAGCATAATGAGTCTCCCTACCACAACACCCTGACTCCTCTTCTAAAGAATCTCCTATCAGGACAGGGCTTCTCCTTATCTCTCCCTCCCTGTCTTCTCTAGATTCTCTATAGAGATGGAGAGGAAGCAAGCACAAAAGGTAGGATCCCCAAGAAGGGGCCAAGTACTACCCCACATTTCCATGGGGGCTCTCCATTTCAATCATTTAGCTTCTAAAGGAGAGAGAGGATGGTGATGATCCCCACAGGAAATACTGAGGATCTGAAACTACAAGATATCGCTGCTTAGTCTCAGGTTTGGTTGATCCAGAAAGATGCTATGTCCAAAAGAGGTCCTTAACCCTACACTATGAAAGAACTGAGTAAAACTTCTACCCCATGTCTAGAATGACTGGTATGATCCAGACTACCAAAGAGCAACTTTCATCCTAAGCAGGCATGATGGATTTTCAGCCAAGTGATTTTCTTCCTAGTGGTGTGAGTGCTGTGAGGACTGCAGAGGTCTCACAGTTAAGAGAGGGATTTGGGCAGAGGACAGTGAACCGTATCATTGGACTCAGCAGGTGACAGAGGGGAGCGATGAATGTACTTGGGATTGTTCCCTGATGCAGATGCCAAGCAGTTCAGAAGAGAGAAAGCTGGGTACAGCTCACATCACCATACTGTGAGTATACTTTATTAAGCCCCTTTGAGGGTAAGTGCTATTTCAGGGAGAGGGAGAGAAGAAACAAAGGGAATCACATCTGCCTGAAAATGATTATTTTTCTGTTATAAGGGGGGCCCTTAAACAATGTGGGGTTTTTTCTCTCTTTTTTGTTTTGTTTGTTTGTTTGTTTTTGACTTGAGGTCTCACTCTTTCGCCCAGGCTAGCGTGCAGTGGCACGCTCATGGTCACCGCAGCCTCATCCTGATGGGTTCAGGCTATCTTTCTGCCTCAGCCTTCCAAGTAGCTGGAATTACAGGCACGTGCCACCAGGCCCTGCTAATTTTTTTGATTTACTGTAGAGATGAGGTATTGCCAGGTTTCCTAGTCTGGTCTCAAACCCCTGGGCTCAGGCAATTTTCTTGCCTCTGCCTGCCAAAGTGCTGGGATTACAATTGTGAGCCATCGCGCCCAACTGATGTGGTTATTTTCAATGTGGTTAGGTCGAACAATAGAAAACCAACATGACGTTTTTCACTATACCTGATAATATATAACAATGTGGCTTGAAAATTTTATAAATGGCATAATGACAGAAATTATATGGTTCATGAGAATTTTACAGGAGTGAATTATAAAACTGTCTGGGTCTTATAGTTACTTATTGGGGAAGATAATTTTCTTTTTCTTTTTCTTTTTTTTTTTTTAATTCTGAGATGCAGTCTCACTCCGTCGCTCATGCTGGAATGCGGTGGCATGCTCACAGCTACCCCAGCGTCAACCTGCTGGGCTCAGGAAATTCTTCCTCCTCAGCCTTCCAAGTAGCTGGAACTACAGTGCGCCACCATGCTCGGCTAATTTTTGGATTTATCGTAGAGATGAGGTCTCGCCAAGTTGCCCAGGCTGGTCTCAAACCCGTGGGCTCAGGCAATCCTCTCACCTCAGCTTCCCAAAGTGCTGGGATTACAAGCTTGAGCCATAACCCTCGGCAGTAATTTTCATTTTTAACAAGTTTTCCCATTCTCCCACCCCAGGCTATTGATATAGAGATTTCCAAATTATTTTTACATCACTTTTTGACTTTCATATTTTCTTAGAAATTAGAAATACTTATTTCATTAAGGTTTACAAATTTAATACCACTGGTATCGTCATGAAACATTTGTCATTCCCTCTGTCCCAGTGCTAGAAGCCCTAGTTTCTAATGACATATATTCAGTTTTTGCTCTTTTTTCCCCTATTCACTTTGGCAGAATTTCTTTATTTTCACTAGCCTTTAAAAAACAAAGAAAGAGCCGGGCTCGGTGGCTCAGCCTGTAATCCCGCGCCTTGGGAGGCCAAGGTGAGTGGATTGCCTGAGCCCGTGGGTTCAAGACCCGCCTGGGCAACTTGGTGAGACCTTATCTCTACAATAAATCAAAAAATCAGCCAGGCGTAGTAGCGCGCACCTGTAGTTCCAGCTACTTGGAAGGCTGAGGCATGGCCACTGCACTCCAGTCTGGGCGATAGAGTGAGACTCCGACTCAAAAAAAACAAAAACAAAAACAAAGAAAGAAGCAAATGTTGAATTTAACAGACCAGAGTGCAATTTCCAGAGTCAGAGATGACTGTATTTGAATCTTGACTCTGCTTCCTACCACGAGACATGGGGTAAGTTGATATACTTGATCTTTGCATGCATTTTTCTTGCCAGTAAACTAGAGATTAATAGTTGAACCAAACTTGCAGGGTTAGTATGTGGATTAAACTAATTAATACATGTAAAATGCTTAGAGTGGTACCTGGCATGTAATGCTCTGGAAATAAGAGCTGTTGTGGTGGATGTGGGTAACTGGTACCCGGCATCCATTTCACCCTATTTCTAATGTAACTTTTTGTACTGTAAAGCCTAAAAGCCTAAAAACCACACTTTCCAGATCCCTTTGAGGCAGGGTTCTGGATACAAATTTGAATCCAGCTGTTGCTACTGCCTGTCCCAGTCACAGAAATACTGAGTTTTTCTGCAAGAGTGTAAGTCATAAGTAGCAAAAAGGAAGATGCAACAGTAGCAGTGGTTCCTTCTGATCCAAGATCTCTGATTCTTGGATAAAAATCTCTAATATTGTGTTCTTGTACTCAATTGTTCTGGTTGTAGCCTCATAAATCTCCATCTTCTTGATGTAGCAAGAAGGAAACTAGCAGTACAGTTGAGCAATGTCGTTCTGGGGGTAAGCCCTGAAGGCACAGCCGAAAACATGACTCATCAGCCTTTTCCATTATGTTGCAAGCACCAAATTTACTGTATTAAATCCATTTCTATTTAAATTAGTTAGAATACTGTTTCCTAAAGCTCATTATTGCTAACTTTTCTCCTATTTTCTAATTTATTTATATCTCATTTAATTCATTTATTTCCCTATATTGTTGTCATTGTTATTTTTCTTGGTTCTCAGATATAATGTTTAGTGCCTTTTCGTTCTTTCCTCCCCTTTCCCCTTCCACTCTCCTGCCCTTCCTCCTTTTATTTCTTTCCCAGTGAAGAGTAAAAGCATTGAACATTATGCATTTTTCTCTGAGAACAGCTTTGGGGCCAACCCTTATTTTGAGATGGGTTGTTGCTAATATCTAAATAGCATATAATTGCAAGTTTTATTTCCTCTTTTAAACAATAATTATTTGGCAAAATATTATTTTATTTGGCAAAATGTTATTTTTAAAGGATTGAATAACCCCTCTTTCTTTTTTATTTTATGTTACTTCTAAAACCTAGTTTTACTGCATTGTGGTCAGAGAATAACTTTCTATCTGTTGGAAATTGATGTAATTTTTTCACATAGCATGATAAAATTGTGTAAATGTGTAGATGTTCTTGGCACTGAAAATTGTATTTATTGGTTGTAGGATGCAAATCAATTTTATTTACATTTTGTATATTTTAAATTCTTTTTATGTCTCCTCTAAATTAAATTCTCTCACTTGTATTTCTGCCCATTTCTTCTTTTATTCAAACAGTTTTTGCTTAATATACATAAATTTTTCCATTTCTTTTTTGTAAAAGTTTTTTTGTTGCCCCTCAAATCCATTTATGTTTTATATGTATTACTCTTTCCTCTTGCTTGCATTTCTGTCATATTCTACAGATATTTTACATCATTTTGTTCTATGTATATTTCTTTGTAAATAGTGCATAAACAAATATTGCATATTTTTCAATAACTTATTTAATCTTCTTTCCTTATATTAAGTATATATATTATGCTTTTAATTCTAGTACAGGCATGCCTCTAAGATTTGCAGGTTTGGTTCAAGATCATCACAATAGAGCGAATATCAAAACAAAGTAAGACACACAAATACACAATTTTTTTATTTTTCAGTGTGTATAAAATTATGTTTACACTATATAGTAGTCTATTAAGTGTGTGGCAGCATCATGTCTCAAAAAACCCCAATATGTATACCTTGGTTTAAAAATACTTTATCATTAAAAACTGCTAGGGCAGCCCCATCAGGTCCCCTCCCCCTGTGGAAGCTTTTCTCTCTTCTCAATAAATTCTACTTTCTCAACAAAACAAAACAACTGCTAATGATCATCTGAGTTTTCAGGTGAGTCACACCACCTTTCTGCTGATGGAGGATCTTGCCTTGATGTTGATGGCTGTTGACTAAAGGTTGGGTGGCTGAGGCAATTTCTTAAAATAAAAAAATGAAGTTTGCTGCATGTATTGACTCTTCACAAAAGATTTCTCTATAGCATGTGATGCTATTTGAACTATTGTAGCCATAGTAGAACTTCTTTCAAAATTGAAGTCCGTCCTCTCAAACCCAGCTGCTGCTTTATCAACTAAGTTTATGTCATATTCTAAACTAAATCCTTTCTTGTCTTTTCAGCAATGTTCACAGCATCTTCACCAGAAGCAGACTCGATCTCAAGAAACCACTTCTTTGCTCATCCATAAAATGCAACCCCTCATCTATCCAAATTTTGTCATGAGACTGTAGCAATTTAGTAGCGTCTCCAGGTTCCACTTCTAATTCTAATTCTCTTGCTATTTCCACCACATCTGCAGTTACTTCCTCCCCTGAAGTCTTGAATCCCTCAAAGTCATCTATGAGGGTTGGAATCAACTTCTTCCAAACTACTATTAGTGCTGATATTTTTATCTCCTCCCATGAATCATGAATTTCTTAATGGTATCTAGAAGATCAATTTTTCCAAGAAGATTGTCAATTTACTTTGCCCCAATTCACCAATGGAATCACTTTTCATGGCAGCTATCATCTCACAAATGTATTTCTAAACAGTAAGATTTGAAAGTCAAAATTACTCCTTGAACCATGGACTACAGAATGGATGTTGTGTTAGCAGGCATGAAAACAGCATTAATCTCCTTTGTACATCACCATCAGAGCTCTTAAGTGACAAGTGTGTTGTCAATGAGCAGTAATATTTTAAAAGAATCTTTTTTTCTGAGCAGTAGTTCTCAACAGTGAGCTTAAGATATTCAGTAAACCATTCTGTAAACAGATGTGCTATCATTCAGGCTTTGTTGTTCCATTCCTGGATACAAAGTAGATTGAGCATAATTCTTAATGGTGCCAGGATTTTCCAAATGGTAAATAAGCATTGGCTTCAACTTAAAGCCACCAGCTGCATTAGCCCTGAATAAGAGAGTCTATCTGTCCTTTGAAGCTTTGAAACCAGGCATTGACTTCTCTCCAGCTATGAAAGTCCTAGATGGTATCTTTTTTCCAATAGGTGTCTGTTTTGTCTGTATTGAACATCAGGTATTTCATGTAGTCACCTTTTTCAATGATCTTAGTCAGATCTGGAGAACTTGCTGCAACTTCTCCGTCAGCACTTGCTGTGTCACCTTGTTCTTTTATGTTTTGGAGATGGCTTCTTTCCTTAAACCTCATGAACCAACCTCTGATATTGTCCAACTTTCTTCTGCAGCTTCCTTACCTCTCTCAGCCTTCATAGAATTGAAAAGAGTTAGAGACTTTCTCTGGTCAAGACTTTAGCTTAAGGGAGTGTTGTGACTGGTTCAATCTTCTATCCAGACCACACAAACTTTCTTCATATCCTCAATAAGGCTGTTTCTCTTTCCTATCATTCCAGTGTTCACTTGAACACTTAGAGACCATTGTAGGGTTATTAATTGGCCTAATGTCAATATTGGTGTGTCTTAAAGAATAGAGAGGATCAATGAGAAATGCAGAGACAAGGGAACAGCCAATTGGTAGAGCAATCAAAACACACATCTTTTTTTTGTTTTTTTGAGTTAGAGTCTCACTCTGTCACCCAGACTAGAGTGCAGTGACATGCTCACGTCCACCGCAGCCTCAGACTGCTGGGTTCAGGTAATCCTTCCACCTCAGCCTGCCAATACAGCTGGAAATGTAGGCATGTGCCACCACACCCAGCTAATTTTTTTATTTATTGTAGAGGTGAGTTCTTGCCAAGTTGCCCAGGCTGGTCTCGAACCCGTGGTCTCAGGCAATCCTCTCATCTCGACCTCCCAAAGTGCTGGGATTATAGGTGTGAGACATAGTGCCCAGCCCACACACATTTATTGATTAAATTTACTGTCTTCTCTGAGAGCATTTCCTGGTGCTCAAAAACAATTACAGTGATAACAGTAAAGATCATTGGTCACAGACCATCAATCATATGAAAAAGCTTGAAATATTGTGAGAATTATAAAATGTGACAAAAAGACAGAAAGTAATCACATGCTGTTGGATGAATGGTGACAACTGACTGTAGACTTAGAGTTGCACATTCAATTTGTAAAAAACACAATGTCTGAAAAGCAAAATGAATTGAAAAGCAATAAAATGAAGCATGATTGTAATTAATTTGGATTTCTTTTTTTTTGAGTTGGAGTCTCACTGTTGCCCAGACTGGAGTGCAGTGGTTGCTCTGGCCACCGCAGCCTCCACCTGCTGGGCTCTGGTGATCCTTCCACCTCAGCCTTCCGAGTAGCTGGAATTACAGGTGCGTGCTACCACACCCGGCTAATTTTTTTTGATTTATTGTAGAGATGAGGTCTCGCCAAATTGCCCAGGTGGGTCTCGAACCTGCGGGCTCAGGCAATCCACTCACCTCGGCTTCCCAAAGTGCTGGGATTACAGGCTGAGCCACCGAGCTCAGCCAATTTGGATTTCTTTGTAGAAGAAATTAGTTTTATAAAAGTGATCAAGTCGGGCTCGGTGGCTCAGCCTGTAATTCCACGTCTTGGGAGGCTGAGGTGAGTGGATTGCCTGAGCCCGTGGGTTCGAGACCCGCCTGGGCAACTTGGTGAGACCTCATCTCTACAATAAATCAAAAAAAAAAAAAATTAGCCCGGTGTGGTAGCGCGCGCCTGTAGTTCCAGCTACTTGGAAGGCTGAGGTAGAAGGATCACCTGAGCCCAGCAGACAGAGGCTGCGGAGCTGTGAGCAGCATGCCACTGCACTCCAGCCTGGGCGATGGAGTAAGACTCCAACTCAAAAAAATAATAAATAATAAATAAATAAATAAATATTTATAGGATGGGCGCCATGGCTCAGCCTGTAATCCCAGCACTTTGGGAGGCCGAGGCGAGAGGATTGACTGAGCCTGGGGGTTTGAGACCAGCCTAGGCAACTTGGTGAGACCTTGTCTCTACAGTAAATCACAGAAACTAGCTGGGCATGAGTGGCATGCATCTGTAGCTCCAGCTACTTGGAAGACTAAGGCAGAAGGATCGCTGGAGCCCAGCAGGTCGATGCTGGGGTGGCCGTGAGCGTGCCACTGCACTCCAGCTTGGGCAACAGAGTGAGACTCCAACTCAACAAAAAAACTTAACACTATGCAGGCCAAATTAAACACATCTGTAGGTCAAGTCCAGCAATCCCAGATCTCAACTTATAAGTGTCGAGTACCTGGTACATGCTTGCCATGCCAGTCCCAAGTCTTTGCAGGTATTGTCTCATATAACTCTCACATCTCCTGTGAGACAGACTTCAATTATCCCCATTTTACAGAAAAGAAAACTGAGACAGAGAGGTAAGTAGCCTGTGTAAAGTCAAGTTTGAACTGATGCTCAAACTAAGTTTTGTCTGGTTGCAAAGCCTGTGCTCTGACCCCCTGAGCTGCTTTGCTGTTCTTCTGTTCTTAAGTATCTCCCTGGAGGGGAGTCAGAAACTTAGGCTGAGGAGCCACTCAAGATGTAGGATGAGGAGGGGGAGGAGGGAGGAGAAGGTATGCTTTAGACACAGCAGGCATTCAAGCATTGTCCACAACAGCGAAAAATTGAGAACAGCGCAGATGCCCAGAAGCAGAAAATAGTTACACACAGGATGGTTCAGGGAACCCTATGCTTCCATTTTAAACAATTAGGAAGACCGCCAGGCACGGTGGCTCAATCCTGTAATCCCAGCATTTTGGGAGGCCGAGGCGAGAGGATTGCCTGAGTCCAGGAGTTCGAGACCATCCTGCGCAACTTGGTGAGACCTTGTCTCTACAATAAATCAAAAAATTAGCCTGGTGTGGTGGCGCACACCTACAGTTCCAGCTACTTGGAAGGCTGAGGCAGAAGGATCGCCTGAGCCCAGCAGGTTGAGGCTGCAGTGGCCGTGAACATGCCACTGCACTCCAGCCTGGGCGACAGTGAGACTCCAACTCAGAAAAAACAATTAGGAAGACTACAGGAGAACAGGAGGAAATATCCATAGTACAATGCTGAGTGAAAAACACACACGCAAAACCATATCGACCACAAAGCTGGCAGATTTGATGAAATCAGACTTGAGTTTGAATCCCAGCTTTGCCAGCAATGACCACAGGACTCCTCAGAGCCTCAGTTTCTTCATCAGAGTAATGGGGATAATAATTCTTCCCTTCTGGACTTACTGCAAGGATTCAGTGAAAAACACGTACAAGGTTTCGCACCATCCAGATCCATAGTGAGAGAGTTTCTACTACGTGCATAAGTGTGTCTGGTAGGGACAAAGGTGAGAATACACCCCAGACAGAGGGGCAAGGATCATCTTAGAGACTGGAAGATTATGGATGGTTCTAATTTTTTGTTTCATTTAAGATTGCTACAATATCTTCACAAAATATACAAATATAAATCGGGGCTTTGGATTAAAATAATACAATTAAATACGTATCCTCTCACTGACAACCTTGACCATCTCACACATGCTAAGAGATGCTGTTTTTTTGTTTTTTGTTTTTTTTTTGAGTTGGAGTCTCACTCTGTCACCCAGACTGGAGTGCAGCGGCCGCTCCCGGCCACCGCGGCCTCGACCTGCTGGGCTCCGGCGATCCTTCCGCCTCAGCCTTCCAAGTAGCTGGAACTACAGGCGTGCGCTACCACGCCCAGCTATTTTTTTTTACTTATTGTAGAGATGAGGTCTCACCAATTTGCCCAGGTGGGTCTCGAACCCGCGGGTTCAGGCAATCCACTCACCTCAGCCTCCCAAAGCGCGGGATTACAGGCTGAGCCACCGATCCCGGCGGGACCTTCATTTTTAGGTCCCACTAAAAAAATATGATGCCTCACTCTGACTCTAGGTTCTGCTGATTTGAAGATTTTGGTTTCCAGGAAAGGAATATTGCCACAAGAAACAGCAATAATATTACATAAATGCTTAGGGAAGTCATTCATGATTTCTTGTAACACTGGAGGAGTCACACTAAAATAATGTTACTGTACTGGCTAAGTAATTGATGCACACGTTGGTGTTCTTTCAACAGATTTCTTTTCTGCTTATATCAGAATTTTTTTTATATTTCTTCTAACTAAGAACTATGACTAGTATAACCGCCTAAAATCAAACTCAGAATTCTTTCCACTGAACAATATTGCTGTCAAGCCACTAGCAACTAAGAAAGGGCAGTTAGAATATTTATGCTTTTACAATATATGATATCCTAGATGTCTGTTAAAAACATGTCTTTTTAAAAACATGAACTCTACTTTTAATTTTGTGTTTTCTGTATTTATTTTAATCAAATATCTCACTTGGTATTTATCTCTTTCTTCAATAAAAGATATGAAACACTTTCTCCCTTCTTTATAACTAAGCTCTTTCTTCCTGTTTGTACCTTTCAAATCAATTTCCCTAATCAATTGATTATATAAACAGAGTTTTAAATTCTCTCCATGTCTATTGATTTCTTTTTTTTCAATTTTCAACCTATTGATCAAACCATTTGATCAATTGGATAGAGTAACAGTATCACCTGCCACATTCCACACTTGGGTACTTTTACTTGCCGAAGAAGAATGCAGATGTTTGTTTTTATTCACTAAATGATTACAACTTTAAACGCTGCGTTGGATATGCACATCAATAAACCTTATAAAATCATTTCTACTTCTGTTTTCTAGGCTGTCTCCAGGGGCTCCAAGGCCTGAACCAGGCTGAACACTAAATGAAAATAATTTGCTATTTACACAGAGCCTTTCATTTTCTAAGCAGCAAGCTCAATCTTTAACCTTTTATCAACCTTAATCATAACACTGACGACACAGTGCTATGTGCTTGTCTTCCTATCCCTTCATATTGTGAGCTCTTTAAGATGCACAGTGTATGTTATAGGGTTAATAATGTCTTAAAAAGAAAGAGAGAGGAAATGAAGGGAGGAAGCAATGGAAAGAAGCAAGAATTTGTAAGAAAATATATGCCATTTGTCTGTTACATTTAAGAGCATGTAAATGTGAGCTCTTACATAATTTTATTCTAATATTTTGTTGTTGCTATTATATCCTTTCAAATAGCAGTCCTCTAAAAATATTGGACACATTTTAACAAATTGGGCAAAGAGATTATTGGTTTGAGGAGATTCTTATTATTAGCAACAGTCTGATTCTAAACCCAGCCCTGATTTCTCAAAAGAATGTGGGTTAAGAATTCCCCAGAGATGGCCACTACTACTAATGCCTAATGAACTTCATTACCCCCACCCTCCAAAAAGGCAGAGTTGGTTGGGGCCCATGGGAGCTTCTTCACTGTGCACTCAGGTGTGAATTGTTCCAGCAACACTACTCTTAAATCCTAAACCATCCCTATACTATCTGGAGATTGCTATGTTAACTCTCAAGTACCCAGTGTGTAGTGAATGCCTAAGAGTCAACAGTTGCTACTGTGGAAGAAAAACACTGATTTCTTCCTTTATTAACTTGCCCAAAAAATATTAACTAAGCAGCTAATATGCCAGGCACTATAGAGTAGTAAATAAAAGATACAAAAAATCTGTACTTCTCAAAGCTTGTATTCTGTGGAAGAAGGAAACCTACAAGCACAGTATAAGTAAAATATACGTAATATTAGATGTTGATTATTTCTACAGACAAAAATAAAGTGGAGAAGAAAGTCTGAGAGTGTTTAAGTTTGTTTGTGGTAAGAGGAAGTATGAATGGGATAGTGAGCCAGGGTACAACTTATGTTGTATTCATGTAGAATATACACTATATATATATATATAAAATATAAATTTATGTATGATGATTATATAAGCTGTACTCATGATATATAGACTATGTATAATTTATAGGATAGTCTATATATTATAAAAATATATGTATGGTTACATATGATATAAAATATATAAAATAGACTATACATTATATATCATGTATATCATACACATGATATATCACATATATGATGATGAGATATATATGATATATATGAGGATGGTATATATGAGACATATATGAACTATGTATAGAATATTCAATAAACATATCTATATATTATGTAAATATGATAGCCGGACACAGTTAATCTCGCCTATAATCCCCGTTCTTTGAGAGGCCAAGATGAGAGGATTGCCTGAGCCCATGGGTTCTAGGCCAACCTGGGCAACTTGGGGAGACTTCATCTCTACAGTAAATAAAAAAATTGGCTTGGCATGGTGGTGCATGGCTGTAGTTCCAGTTACTTGGAAGGCTGAGGCAGAACGATCACCTGGGCCCAGTAGGTCAAGGCCACGGTGGCCGTAAGTGTGCCACTGCACTCCAGCCTGGGAGATACAGTGAAACTCCTACTCAAAAAAAAGTTTTTAAAAAATGATAATATCATATATTCTACATAAACACAACATGAAAGGAGTTAGACATTACCTCCCTCTCATACATGCACAGTATGACAGTCTAGAGGGGAGGCCTCTCATTCATTCATGCAACAAAGAGCTGCTGAGCTCCTGTTATATTCCACATCTGAGCTAGGCATGGGACATGGTAAATGGAATGAGGCTCAGGCTCTCTTCTCAAGGGTTCATTGTCTAATGGAGGTAAGAACATGTACAGACAAGGGTGTCCTGATATGCAAACTGCACAGAGAGCTCATCAGAGTTGAATAAATCATGAGGAATTCACCCTCACAAATAAATTAATGCCTTAAAAAAAGAGTCTTCAGAGACAAAAAGAGGCAGGCCCCTAACAACCTCTGCAGGCTCTCTGTCCTTAAAGGCAGACAGAGATTCATCTAGACTGCATATGCAAACTCATGGGCTCTGAGTTGTATTTTTCAAACTTCATACCCTGATTTAGGGGCCCATGAAATTAGTTTATTGAATTATGACTAGAATTATTTAGCAGTGAAATAAAATAGGATAAAATGGAAGGGAATACAGTAATTGGGAAAATATTAGAGTGTATAACAAGAATGTGTATGTGTGTATGTATACGTGTGTGAAGTATTCATTTTCATTTGTGCACAGTAGGTTCAAATATAAAATTTATCCAGTCTGAGTCTGTCAGAATGAGTTTCTAATATAATGTCCTAAAGAACATGGAGGCTAACTCTGAACCCAAAAAAATCACAGTGAGGCAGTCAGAATCCTGGAGAGAGACACACTCTTCCAGTTGCCAGTGACCTAAGATTCAGAACTGGCAGTAAAACAAAAAGACACATCAACCTGGAGGAGGCTTGAAAGTCTTCCTGTCATCTTCCTTTCCTTGTCATCAGCTGATCCAAGCTCTCTTTCAGAAGTGAAATGGACTAGGCATAAGGCCTCCTGCTCCCACCCCAGGAGCCCAGCAAGGCTGAAAGGACAGTTATCTGCTCCCCAGGGGAGGATCCCTTTTCTACTAGGGACAATGTGTTCAGCATGATATTAAAATTCTCCAGCTAGACACAACTTAAAAAAGCAAAAAGTGATCTGTTCTAACATCCAGGGGAATAGCATCATTCATTTGTTAAATCTGTCAATGCTCTTGGAAGTTTGGATATTCTATTCACAATGGAAAAATACTGGGTAATAGTTACTTAACTTGGGTTTGAACTTCATCCTTTCCTTCAGAGATCTTGTGGCTTTGGGCAAACTACTCAAGCTTTCTGGGCCATGGTTGTTTCATCTTGTGATATGGGTTCTTCATAAGATCTTTATGAGGATTTAAAAAAAAATACCATCTACAAAACTTCTGGTACAGTGTCTGGCAAAAAGTAGGCATACTAATGTAATGTCCATTGAGTTATTAGGGTGCATGTTGTCTCCAAAAGAGTAATCCATTAGAATCTTGCAAGAAGTCAGATTCAAGGTTAAAAAGGAATCAGGAACGCCAACCATTCAGGACAAAGATTCTCAGTACTATTTAACTTGAAGGTGGCATTATAATGACAACTTCTCAACAGGAGTTAATTGATTTGAACAATTCAAGTCCACCAGACAAATCAACTCAGGACAACTTACCATGCTGGCCAAGTTAAATTTTTTTTTTAACCATAGTTTTGAATGACTGAGACCAAAGGCTGTAAGGTGAGCAAAACCTACCTGATCTCACTGTGAATATTCTGTGTTGAGGAAATTGCCTTTGTTGTTGCTAGGGCTTAAGCAGCATGATATATTTAGGTCACATTCAGGCAGCCACATTTTCCCTGCTGCAGTCTTTGTCACTACAAGTTGTCACTAGTCATCAAGGACAGTCTCTATCATCTTAACATGCTATTAAAATACTTATTCCTGCATTTTGCACTGGTCAAAGTACTTCTGTGTCTGTTATTTCATTGAAAATTCACAATTCATCTTCCTGTGGTCCAGATCCTGTGCTAGGTGCACGTAGGATCATTGGTGTTGTGTGTTTTTTCCTTCATTTTGCAGATGAGGAAAGTGAAAATCAGTGAATGTCAAAAGATTTGCCCAGGGATACACAGCTTGTAGGTGGCAGCTCGGGATATGAATCTGTATCCTGATTTCTGGCCAAGAGTACTCACATGTGACTCTTACATACCCAGATACAAAGTAGAGGCCAGAAATGTTTCTGGAATCCCCTCATCTGTTTTCATAATTTGGCAGTGTTTTTCTCCAGCAAAATTATAATACCTGGCCAGGCATGGTGGCGCACGCCTATAATCCCAGCACTTTGGGAGGCCAAGGTGAGAGGATTGCCTGAGCCCACAGGTTCAAGACCAGCCTGGACATCTTGGCGAGACCTCATCTCTGCAATAAATCAAAAAAATTAGCTGGGCATGGTGGCGTGTGCCTATAGATCCAGCTACTTTGAAGACTGAGGTGGAAGGATCACCTGAGTCTAGCAGATAGAGGCTGTTGGGGTCGTGAGTGTGCCACTGCACTCCAGCCTGGGCAACAGAGTGAGTCTCTAGCTTAAATAAAAATTATAATACTTAATATTTCCTTGACACAGATGTTCTGGCCCCATTTCCTTTTCCTGATCCAGTTCCTTTTCCTAAAACTCTCTTCCACCCATCTTCTCCTAGTCATTGGTTCCCTCTCCTTGCCTCTTTCAAGACCCAGATCAGACGCCCTCCTCTTCAGGAAGTCCCCTTCAACCCTCCTAATTGGACCTGGCGCTCATTCCTTGAGCTCACAGAGAACCTAACACTTCTATCACATCATTTTCCAAATTGTGTTGTTATAATTTTATTTTGCAGCCTGCCTTCCTTATTACACAGTGATTTAATTGAAGACTGGGACCAAATCTTATTTCTCTTGGTGTCCTAATAGCCTAACAGTCATGCCACATACATAATAAGTATGAGAAAATTATTGTTGATTAAATAAATGGCATTAACATATGTTCATCAGTCTATGAACACATTTAATATAGAAATAAAATAAGATCAAATTATTAGAAGTACATTAAAATTGCAAAAGGAAGAGAAATAGAGTTTGTTGGTTCAATAATTCATATAATCTTGAACCAGATGAACTCTGTGATTTGTTCTGAATTAGAGAGTCTACAGTTCTATGATTTTCATTCTAAAGGGAGTGCTGTGGTTTGAACATGTGAACCCTTCAAAATTCATGCTGAAACTTAATCCTCATTGTGATAGTATTAAGAAGTGGGGCCTGTTGGGGAGGAATAAATCATGAGGAATCGCCCTTACAAATAAATTAATACCCTTAAAAAAAGAGCCTTCAAAGACAATTCGCCTTCTACCATGTGAGAACCCAGCATTCCCCCGTCTGGAGGAGGCAGAAACCAGGCACCATCTTGGAAGTAGAGGACAGGGTTCCTATTAGACATTGAACCTGACAGAGCTTTGATCTTTAAATTCCCAGTCTCCAGAACTGAGTGAAACCAATTTCTATTCTTCATAAATTACTCAATTTTAGTATTTGGTTTGTTTTACAATATGATGGAATTGGATCTCTCATCATTTTCAATAGAACTGAAGATTCTGTCTTATTTCTTACTTGACGGGGCTGGTCAGATTATTACAAATAATGGAAAAGCAGAGCCAGTACCTTATTCTTCTGTTGCATTTAGAACGCAATGATGCCTGTTGTATATGCTTCTTAAGTTATATTTTTGTGGGTTTTTTATTTTTATTATAGAATGTCACAGTATATAAAGTTCATATAATATGTATTATTTAAAAACAACAGTAAAACAAACACCTGAGCTTGAGAAACTAAGCACAAAACTTGAAATGAAATATGACTAATAATTTTTGAAGCATCCTGTTGCCACTCCCCAACTGCAAACTCTCTTTCTCTCACAGACAGGATGGCACGTCACCAGTTGCAAATGCAAATTGCCTGCTTTCGTTCACAATTATATTACTTATCACCCTTCTATCTCCCCAACTGATATATTGTTTACTTTTTCATTTTCCTCAACTGATTATGGTATAATTCTACGACTTACCTTTTTCACCCAACATAATGTTTCTGAGCTTCATGTACATTCATAGGTTCATCTGAGGTTTGTTTAGTTTTATTGACATATAGTATCCCTACTTGGTCATTATTTCAAAATGTATTTATTCAATATTCTTTCATGTGCTTCTGTGAACATCCTTGTTCATGTTTCCTTGGCACAGGTGCAAAAGTTTCTAGGACAGGCTCTTAAATGAGGAATTGCTGGTTAAATTTTACTAAACAGTTCTTAAAAAGATTGTACCAAGGTGTACCCATAGCAGGCAAAAGAGTTCCCATTGCTCCACAACCTTCCCAATACTTGGTTCTGTTAGAATGTTTTATTCTTCCTTGTGATTTCAGTGTGGTTTTAATTTGCACATCACCATTGATGGGCGAGGTGAGCACCCTGCTGAGTGGATACAGCAGGCAGTGGGCCTAAGACTTCTGTGTCTTTCTCCTACTCACTTTTATAGGTGAAAAGAGAACAGCAATCCTTAATTTGAGGTTATTGTGAGAGTAAATGAGAGACCAAATGTTCAGCACACTGAATATAGTAGGTGCTCAAAACATAGCCATCATTCTTTATGGTTGCCATAATATTTTGACACTTCACTCACTTATTACCCCATTCTAGTAACTCAGGACCTGTCTTCCCTAACAGACAGAGGTTAGACGTCTGGGACACACGTTTCAGTGTTTGAACATCTACCAACCAAAGCTGGAACTTTCACCATTTAGAACTTTAGTAGCTCAGCTGCTAGCTGAGAACTCTTTAGGAACTGACCCTTCTTTGCAGAGGAAGTGTCAGGCTGCTATCAATCTCTCACTTAGCTCTCAGGATGCAGATCAGAGATAAATGGCGAGATGGGAAATTCATTAACCAAAGAGGAGGAGGTGGTACCCGGTGTGTTACAGGCCTCAAGCAGAAAACCAGAGATGAAAACAGGGCTGGACTAAGGTCAAACACCATGGGGAGTTTGGACAGGTGGTTAAGACCTACTGTGTTAAACCAAGGGGAAGATGGAGTTGGACAAGGGTCAGGTGCTGAGTGCACCCATCAAAAGACATCAAATCTGTCCAGGGGCCAGCTTGAGAATTTGACTCCACTGGAAATTGCCAGTCAATGTCAGCAATGACCAATCGGTATAAAGCTGAAAATCAGTTGGGAAATTACTTCTGAATCTCAACTATGTTCGAGTACCTTCTAGACCCTGAGAATGTGAAAATGTACTTGGTCCCCGCCTCCTGGAATTTAGAATCTAGCAGTGAAATCAAATGCTAAGCAAACAATGGCAACAGTATAGCATACATTCACAACCTTACATCGTGGTGAAGAGAAACTTGGAGGGTTCCATAAGAATGTAGAAGAGGTACTTGATCAGGGGAAGCCCTTTCAAGAACGAGCAGAAAGAAGTCGGTGTCATGGAATATTTCAGGAAGAAGCCAGCAGACAGCAGGCATGATCAAGGAAATGAAACAGTCAGGCGTGATTAGCGGACAACAAAAGGGAGCGCAATGTTCCATGAGGCTGAAAGGGAGTAGAGGCCAGATCTAACAGAGACTCGCAGGCTGGTCAAAACAATTTGGACATATTTCAAGAGAGATGGAGGACCATCAGTGATTCTGAAGTAGAGATGTCTCATAATGTGGCTTGTCTGTTTACAAGATTTTCTCGGCTGAAGTATGTGGAATGAATTAATGAGAGGCAAGAGTGTGTGCGAGGAGACCCTCAGGCAGGCTTGCGAAATGACTCAAGTGTCTCTTGATGGTAGCCTGAACAATGGTCAAGATGTATGGCAAAAATTACATGTTAAAATTTCAGGTTGTGTAGAAAATGTCTTATGAATGTGGACTGTATTGTGCTGCTACTTAAGTGTTCGTTTATTCTTATCATGTAAACTTTTTATCTATTGAATGATTTTTATTTTTTGAGTTGGAGTCTCATTCCACTGCCCAGGCTGGAGTGCAGTGGCACACTCACGGTCTCCCCAGCATCAACCTGCTGGGCTCCGGGATCCTTCTGCTTCAGCCTTCCAAGTAGCCAGAACTACAGGCACACACTACCACGCTCAGCTAATTTTTTGATTTATTGTAGAGATGAGGTCTCATCAAGTTACCCAGGCTTATATTGAGCTCGTGGTTTCAAGCAATCCCCGCACCTCAGCCTCCCAAAATGCTGGGATTACAGGCTTGAACCGCCACACGTAGCCATAATGTAAATTTTTAAGATGAAAAACCTTGAATTACAAGTGTTCATGGTTTTTAATCAAATCTTATTTGTGTACATATATGAACAAAAATGGAGGAAAAACAAGATAGTAGGGAGGAGGGCATTAACCCAGCACTGGTGAGCAAGGCCTTCCGATCTGGATTCTGTAATTTTAAATATGTACTTATGCGGTGACCCTAGTTCTTCTTGTGTGAGATGATGGAATTTTGCTGCATTTTTTCAGGTTCTTTTCCAACATAAAATGAAACATAGGTTTAGAAACATTAACTGTGTTTGTCTCAATGTAATATAACATTGAGTGTGGATCTTCACCATTCAAAATTATTCAGAACTATTCTAAGATCACAAGAGCAGTTAGGAGTTCTTAAATTGTAGAATCTGAGTAAGATGTAGAGATCATATCATGATTTTAGACAATAAAAGAGAACATTTCAAGCTCAGAATTGTGCCAGTAATAAGTATGAAAATATTTATCTGTATTTGGTATTAATATTCATAACTGGTCACCCACAATTGCTTTAATTCGAGATCTCAGCAGTCTCACATGCAGACACAGAGATATAGGACAGTATACTGTCCAACAGGACAACCTGTATACATGATCCCCTTTCACTCCTATCACAGGTGAAGGAGATGCCATGACTTCCATTTTGTGAAGAAGACAACTGAAGCACAGAAAGAGAAGGGCTTATGTGGTCTTCCCAAGTTGGGGTAGAACAGAAGTGATGGACAAATAATGCACTTGATCTGACTGCTTTTCTCAACTATCATATGACTCTAATGATTGATCTAGTAGAGAAGAGTTTCAACTCCATACCTGGAAGAATAAACCTCTCATGCATATATACACACATACCCCACATTTTGACAACAGATGCAGGCAATGTCTAGTCTTATTTCAGTTGACAATTTAGCTTAGAAAGTCAGAATGGTTAAATGACCCCAGGAATTGAGCTCCTTGTAGAGGAATCTTCCTCTTTTTCAAAAAATAAATTATATGTTTTTTTATTTTAAAATTGTAGGGTACAGTTAAGGGTTAGGTATACAAATATTCATTGTGCAGGTACCCTTGTTGATGAGGTGTGCCCCCCCTTTCCCCAGACAGATATTAACTATCGTTAATCCCACCTCCCTTCCCCTGCCTGCCCCCCCCCCCCGATAGTTTCCCACCACTGTCAATCCTTTTCTTATAGTATTACAGTAGTTGCTCAAGGTCCACTTATGAGTGAGAACATGTGATACTTAGATGTTTGTTTCTGTGAGAGATCACTCAGTATTATAAACTCTAAATCCATCCAGGTTGCTGTGAAATTCATGATTTTGTTCTTTTTTATGACTACATTATATTCCATTGTATATATATACCATTTTTTTTTTAATCCAGTCCTCTTTTGATGGACAGCACTTGAACTGACAACATTCTCCTGCCATCGTGGTCACTGGCATGGGCTGATAAGGCATTTATGGCACCTCTGCTTTCAGAAGACATCACTTAAAACATCATCCATTCCATATTCCAGACATTTGGCCTTTCTTGATAGCTTGTAGTAGGAGTTCACATGTCTGCAAATGCTGGCAGTGAAAACCTACTTACTGGATATGTATTGGTAGAAGGAAAGGCAGAGTGAGGAATACAGAACAAGAATCTTTGGGAATAGCTGGAGATGTAGATGGAACCAGGATGCAAGAGGGAAATATGAGAAAGGTGAGAGGACAACCTCTGTAGTGCCAGAAAGGGATTAAATAAAAAATATTGATTGAAAATGACTGTAACTGAAAAAACAGGTAAGTGATGACAGAAAGCAGGAAGAATAAAAGCCACTGGGGGACAAAGATTGGCTCTTATAAAAATTAAAGCAGCACTGTTTTTCACAAAAAATGAATCGTCAAGACAGAATACCATGGTATTAAAAACAATTATACTAACTAAATCTGACCAAGTCCATAAGTAAAGTATTTGCATATCCTGCTGTCTTTAAGATTGCTCTAAGGATAAAATTATTTTATATATATATAAACAGGTTTTGCGTGGCATAAAACATAATGTAACTGTAAGGTATTATGCTTGAATTTTCCTTAAACTATTGTGCTCCTTCTCCATGCATTAAATTATACTATTATCAAAGGTGTCATGGACATTTATATTTACAGTTGAAACTTAATTCAATCAGCCCGATTCAATAAGAAAAGCTCTATTTATGTAAAAGACTATCCAGGAAAGAGCTTATCCCAAGGGAAGCATGAGAGTTGAGTTGCCTAAACTTGGTATGAGGAAAATCCCCAGGATGGAAGAGAGGAGTGACTCTGAGTGAAACTCATTCATTGTTCTCAGGTCTGTACTCCAAGAACTCACATCTGAGTCCTTAGACAAGGAACTGTGTGTGAAAGCCTAAAAGAATTACTTGAGTAAAATCTCTGTGATTTGAGATTGAGATACTGAGAACAGGAAGCAGGCCTGATTGGTAGATTGTGCAGCTTGGCAAGGGAAGGTGGTGCCCAGCACAGGGTCACCGGGGGAGCATATGGCTGCTGGAGTCCCGGGCCAGCTAAAACCTGGGAAGGAGAGGAAGAGGAACCCAGCATCAGAGGTCAGAGGGCATGAGTATGGAGGCAGCCTCAGCTGCTTCAGGTTGGATGGGGCCTTGTGCAGCAAAGAGGAGGAAAGGGAGGAACGCCCTGTGAAGACCCAGCTGTCTGGGTCAGTGCATGCAGGGGAGCCACACTGGGACTCTCAGGATTTGTTGAGCGAAATTCTGCTTGTGAACTGGAGTTCCAACCGTTCTCACAGACAACAAGAGAAATCTGTTTTCCAACTCTTGTTTTGACTCTGCAGGCTGAAAAGGGTATTAATTCGGCACCAGGTTTCTCTGTCTTGATTTTATGAGCTTGAGGCTTGTCTGTCATACTGGCCATTCATATTTTATCTCTACAGACTAATCACTTTAGCTCAGTTACAATTCCCCTGGTCATTTCAGTGCCAGTCTTGGCTCCTTCCTTAGCTCAGTCTAAGCTGTCTTTTGATCAAACACCCAGGAGTTCATGGAGTCATACAGAAGTGTGTAATCCGTGCCTTATGCAAAGAGGAAATTGCTGTTGCCTGTTTTCTTTCTGACTCATCCCTGCTGTTGTCAGATCTCCTCATGGGGGATTATTTTGTATTTCTTCTGGGTCCTCTTTGGAGCAGGCTAGTAGACACCACTCCCTTTCTCATATCCTACTCCCTACCCAGGCCGAAATACTTAGGATTCTCCCCTAGGTGCCCAACACCCCCCGCACCCCCCCCTTGTTTATGCAGCTCCATTCATCAGACTCATAACTAGTGATCCTTTTAGCTTAGTTATCTTCACCTCTGGGAAGGCATCCTGACTTCTCTGCCCTCTCAGTTGGTTGAATACCTCCTTAGGTGTCCCCACCTCACCCTGAGCAAAGTATTTTATTCACTTATTTGATCTTCCATTCATTTATCCGTTTAAGGACACATTTATTGAGCGCTTAACTGTGCTAGACTGTAGATACAATAAAGGCATCAAGCTCGGTCCTACCTCTCATAAATTGCACAGCTCATTCATTCATTCCATAAATGCTTATTGAACACTTACTATGTGTTAGGCACTGTCCTAACCTCTAGGATATAGCAGTGAATAAATAAAACTTTCCGTCTTCGTGGACAGGCAAAATAAATTAATCAAATAATCATAATAAGAAGTATGTGATGATCTCTCAAACAGATTCATGTTCTGAAGAAAAATAAAATTTTAATGAGATCATATCATAAGCAAACTAGGAAATCAAGGAAGTTTTCTCTGTGACAACAAGGCTTAAGATGCTGTCAGTAGGAGACTAGAGTTAATTAGATAAAGTAGTTGGACAAGAACTTCCCAAGAGTCAGAAACAACATATTCAAAGACCCTGTGGTGAGAAGGAACCAGGACCTTTGCATAACTGAAAAAATTTCACTGTGTCCTGGCCAGGGCAAAAAGAGAAGAAGAAAGTGGAGGATGAGACTCGGGAGCAGGTTAGGCCACAGATTCAGCAGGGGCATCTGGCTGTTAAGGAATTTTATTTCTATTTTAAAAATAGTGAAAAGACACTTAAGAGTCCTTTAGCTGCAGTAAAGAAAATGAATTAGAATAACCATGAGAAGAAACTAGTAACCTAGTTATAAAAGAAATACAGGAGAGAAATGACCAAAGCTTATTAATGGTATTGACAATAGAGAAGAAATATTAATGAGTAGATTTGAATCTGATTTAGAGAAAAATTTAGAAGACTTGTCTATGGACTAGCTATGGAAAAATAATAAGTAGAAGTATTACAAAGATCATTTCCAGCTTCCTAGTTTATGCAACTGGGAAATAGTGCCTCTATCAAGAAGACAGGAAAGGTGTAAAAGAACCTGGTTTAGAAGAGATTAGAAGTAACACATTGAGTGTGTTTTGAGCTTAAGATATGATTGAGACATTAAGAAAGGAACATTTAAAGAACAGAGTTTTTATATAAGAAAAACTATGACTACAGAAATTTAAAACTTGATAGAAGGATTAGAAGATAAAGTTGAACAGAAAAGTAGAAAAAAGAAAACTTTATGAGGTGTACCATGGGAAAGAAGAAAAAAAAAATCAGAACACAAATCCAAGAAATACAAGACTGGAAAAAATAAGAGTTCCATAAATCAAAAATAAACAATGTGGAGGAAATTATGAGTTAAATTATTTAAAATAATTTCTCAGAACTTTCCAGACTGAAATGCCCCAAAGATACTCAATTCACAGAAAGGAACGAGATCCACACGGCAGAATATAGTATGACTGGTGATTGTTTCTTTCCTACTCACTTGTGCCTTCTTTCATTGTGAACAGAGAAACTTCATTGCTCCTTTCACTTGACCATATGACTTGCACTGGGCAATGGGATATAGTTGGATATAATATACCCAAACCTGACGAGAGGTTTTAAGTGTACTTGTGTTGTTTGGTTTGACCCCATACAGTCCTGCCTTGTGCCCTGAGAAACTCCTGCTGCAGGTAGCTGATGTTCCTTCAGCCTGGGTCCCAAACAGAAATACAATGCCTGAATTTGACCCGTAAGTATATACAGAGCCATGGGTAGTTGACCTGCAGAGCCATGACTGAGAAAAGTCACTAACATCCAGGGTCATTTTTTATACGGCATTATTGCAACAATTATCATCCAATATACCCACCAAGAGGCATTAATTTGTCATTTCTGAACACTAGGGGCAAAGAGAAGATTCTAAAGGAGTTTACAGTAAAAAAAAGTATTTTATATACCCCCCCCCCAAAATCAGAATATCTTCGGATTTCTCCAAAGGAACTGAGAAACTAACCTAAAAACAATAAACTCCTTAAAATCTCTGAAGGAAAATTTCTTTCAGCATAGATTTTATACCATTAAAGAATGTTTCTGACATGCTAAGTACCCAAAAATGTACTTCTCATACTCATTCCCTCAGGAAGTTGCTGAATAAAGCAAAAGAGGAAAGAAACAGAAATCCAACAGAAGAAAACCTTTCTCTAGGATAATGGTAAAGAGAGCTGTCAAGATAATAACTGTTCTCAGGCAAGGAGAGCAACCTACCTGGGTGGGAACTGCATGAGTCAGGAGACAGACACATCAAGAATGTTGTCATCATGCCCTTTGCATTATGCCATACCTTTAACCTGATGAAGTAACTGAAAAAAAAATGACCCAATAAAATAAACGAGACAGCAAAGAAAATAAAACATAAGATTCAGAAAGCAGGAATCTGGTTCAAGGAAAGGGGTACGTCCTAGGATGACTGAGTGGGAACTCCCTTGATAAGGCTATGCCACTGGCCTAGAGATCTACCAATCCTGGGAGAGAGAGACTGGAGGGCTCCCAAGTAACTCCAGGAAAGAGCATATGAACAGACTCTTTACTGTTGTAACAAACCTGGCAGAAAAATGATATTAAAAGGAATATATGAAAAGACTGAAAAGAGGGTACAATAATCTAAGGAAGGTTTAAAGCAAGATAATTACTAACTTCAGAAAAAACATAAAAGAAATGTAAACATAATACACTAGAGTGTTCAGCTATACATATTTTCATGGCATAACAACACTGACTGCTAACTTACCCAAAATTTTCATCATTACTATTCATGAGAATTGGGGAGAGAAAAAGAGGAAGTGGTTGTGTAAGAGAATTAAATTTTCATCTACCATAATAGTAATTAGATAGATAATACCTAAAATTGATTAACTAAAGGATAGTCAGCATATAATTTTTTTTTTTTTTTGAGTTGGAGTCTCACTCTATAGCCCAGACTGGAGTGCAGTGGCCACTGCAGCCTCGACCTGCTGAGCTCTGGCGATCCTTCCTCCTCAGCCTTCCAAGTGGCTGGAACTACAGGCATGCGCTACCACGCCGGGCTATTTTTTTTTATTTATTGTAGAGATGAGGTCTCGCCAAGTTGCCCGGGTAGGTCTCGAACCCACGGGCTCAGGCAATCCACTCACCTCAGCCTCCCAAAGTGCGGGATTACAGGCTGAGTCACCGAGCCCGGCTGAATTTTTTTAAAGAGTCAGAAAAAGCCAAAAAAGGAGAAAAAGGTTGTCTCTGACAGAGAGCAGGTAAAAGGAGGAACAGTAAAACAAGGGCCCGCTGTATTTTATTATAAAATTTATAGTAATTTTAGCAAAATGTTATTTTTTGCCATAAAAGTAAAAACGTCCCAAAGATTTGCAATTTAAAAGCACATATGATGTCATGTAATGAATCAATATTCAGTTTAGAAATTTCACTCAAACTGTCGATGCTGGATCATTTGTTATTTGTTCATCATCTTACAGCTAAGTAAATGGTGAAACTGGTGGTAGAATTTACTCCTTATTCTCCACAGCACAGATGGGTCCCAGCATTGTGTTATAGTGTAGACCTGATTGGGATGAAAGCAGGACAGGATTCCAGATTAAGGCTGTTATTTTCAGTGTTGGTTCTGAAATGGTTAACCCAAGGACACAAGGTCATGGTTTTCACCTATAGATTGAATACCCTTCAGCTTCATGGGGCCTCAGAAATTCCCACTAATCCCAAACAGCTGCCTTGCAAATGTCTCATGAGTTCTTTATTAATTCCCTCATGCAACAAGCAGTTATTTTGCACCTGCTGCTTTTCAGGCACTTTACTACATGTTAGGAATTTCCAAGGAAGAAATGATTTTGCTGCAGAGAAGAGGGCATTTTTGACAAACAATTTTCTATGAGAGTGGAGGGAAATATCTTGAAATTGATATGATCGAGTCAATTAACAAGATGATTTTACATTTACTATTTTATCTGAATTTCATCCAAAAGACTATGTAGTATATATCTACTACCCTCCTTTGACAGATAAGAGAACTAAATCTCCGGAAAATTAGGTAGCTTTGTGAAGTTCATACAGCTCACACAGTATGGGTCTGAGGCTTCAAATTCATATTTTCTCGGTCCAAGTCCAGGGATTTTTAAATGACATCACCTTTGAAAATGACAAACCCACTCTCCTAATTCAACAGATCCAGAAACAGAATGGGCGTAGCTTGGCCACACAATCAGCACTGACATCTGAGTCTGGCTATTGAGTGCCTCCAGTTCTAGTTCTCTTGGTCCCTATCATCTATGCCCACTAGTATCTTTAAGGACTTCCCAAGAGTAACTGTAAATACCATCACAGTGTTCTGTGGCCAGCTCCTGCAATCTTTCCCTAAGTTAAGGTGATGACAACAGTATTGGTTTTCCTGCTTCCCCATTTTCCCCATTGGAACTCAGCATGACTGAATGGGCAAATCGTTGACTCAAACTGGCAAATTGCTGTTGTGATTAAATGCATATCTGTGTGTACTCATTTGAATATTCCTTTTAAAAGCTTTACGTTTAGATTCATTAACTTGGGCAGCTCTCTCCATGCCAGGCACCATATGTACCTGCTGAATTAAAATATGAATGCAACTTTGCTCTTGTCTTTGTCTTGCAGTAGTTCATAATTTGGAATGAAGAACTAACAGGTGATTTTAACTTAGTATGTCTAAGTCTCTTTTCTAGAGACACAAAAAAGGGTCTTGTGTGTATGAAAGCAAGAAGATAGAGTAAAAAAGAATGTTCATTTTACCTTATAATTTCTTATATATTTGAAGTCTGTAATTAGATCTTTTACGTTCATTTTAAGTGTCTATCATTCTAAGTGCCTATATATTACCTTCCTTGCATAAATTACATTTACATATTTATTTGTGTTTTTTTTGCTGAGTGTCTTTCCTTTATACTAAATAAGAAACTATACAAAGACAAGAATCGTTCCCAGGTTATCATCTATTATATGTAACATGAAGACTTGTTCAGTGCCTGGCACACAAGTGATAATAAAGATGTGTTAGGTGAATAAATGGTTAAGAGCGACTATGTGTGTTTATTCTTCCTTGAGAAAAAGCACCTTTTCAAAGCCTCAAAATGTTGACTTTAATATTGGGATTATGAATGAAATATTCCAATTACATTGAGTTAATTTGATAGAAGGCAAGCATAATATGGTGAACCAATGAAGCTACTGAGTTTGCAAGACTTAAAACTTAACTTTTATTTAATTAAAAGTCTAATTCGTTCTCTGAATGCTAGAGATCATTGTATACATAGTTAGCTGCATGGCAGTTGAATTGAGGCTATGGCTTTGTGTACAATTTTGAAGTCCTTCTGGACTGATGTTGAATTACAAAATATGGTAAAACCAATAAAATCGTTCTCGAAGAATGTTACCTTACTTAGCTCCCTGTATGTAGGCTGGTCTAATCATTTACTTAATTCTTGTGATTGTTTCAAAGGAATATATTACTTCCCCAAATCCCAAGAGAGCACCTAGATAACCTGGAAGCTTCCTTGCCTCCCATCACCAAACTCTAGCAATCAATAAGAAGATTACACAAAACTGGTCTCAATCAAACCCTGATTTCCTCAAAATAACACAGGAGTTAAACAATGTTTTGGGAGGCTTTGATGCTCCTGTCACCACCTGGATATCTCAGAGTAAAACCTTAGTTGCTGGTGAGGTGGACAGTTCTCCTTGGAAAGAAAACAAGGTGGCTCTGGAAATTCCTCTGGGTCCTGCCTCAGGAACACCTTCCTACCAACCACACCTTCATATTTAGAGTGAACTGACAGCAAGGTAGCAGCAGTGGTGAGTGACAAGATGTGCTCCACTGCACGCCCCTGGGCCAATATTGCCCCAAATTTCCTGTTCAGAAAAATCCAATACTTCCCAAGTATGCACTGTTGATCTGTTTGGGGCCTTGTTCTGGCTCTGGTGAGACCTGCAATAGAAATAGCATTAAAATAAATCATGAAAAAGGTCAGAAGAAAAAGATGCTAAAGGAAAAGGATTTTCAAGCGAATGAGAGCAGGAGACATTCTGACTGTGAGAGACAAAGTCTTTAACCTAAGTCTCTGAATTTTCAGCTCACCTAAATTCGAGAAACGTTTACAGCTGTCAATTATAAAGTAAGCAACTGCTGGAAGGAGGGGATACAGAGTACAATAAGATGCCAAACTAGCAGAGGACATAAGACAACAAAGGACCACAAAAACCAAGCAATAAATACTCAGTGGAAGAACGGGCTATGCTAGGGACACACAGTAACAAATGACCTAACAGAGTTTGAGCCAGGGAAGAGTGGTCAGAAAAAGCAGCCTCAGAAAAGCTCTGGTCACTTTTTATTCATAACCCAAGGGTTCTTAATAACCCTTCTGTGCCCCACTGAGAAAGTGCAGAGAATATGAAGGAGAGAAACAAGGAACAGCAGTTACTACTCCCAGTGAGAGCATTAGTAGTCAAATGCTGAATGGAAAGGAAAGGAAAACTGTCAGAGTCCCCCCAAAGCAGGAAATAGCACAGATGCTGGCATTTGGAAAAGTCATAAGGAATGTCAGGAGTCTGTCTTCTGCTCTCCCAGATACCAATTCCCAGGGCACTTCAACTCAAGGGATAGGTTTCCATTTCTACATGACTGAAATAAAAGTACTCGACGTGGCAAAAGCCTGGAAGAGTCTGTGGCCGTTCTCTTTTTTTCAGAAGTGCCTGTGGGCGAAGCCATCCTGAAGGCCATTCTGTCCATGTGGTACCACACCACTGAGATCACGCTCCATCACATCTCACCTTCATCCGCTCTCTGGAATATATTCTCAAATCCATCTTTTAAAGGAGGAAGTTAAGACTCAAGGTCATTAAGTCAAAGTTTCAGTGTCACACACATATTTAGTGACAGAGTCAGAATCCAAATACAGTATTAAATGATTCTACATCTTATGTTTTTAATGGATTATTTCCACTAAGACTGTGCAGCTTGCAAATACTCATGCATCAGTCTTTGGAAATTCACTCGTCCTAAAGAATATTAAAAAAAAAACAAAACTTTGTCTCCTTTTTAGCCATTGGATTTTTGTCCTTTTATGGTATTTATTTTTAAAACTCTAGCTAAACAATGATGCAAATAGAATGCAAGAAATACTCTTTCTCAGCTGTTCTGCTAGTCAGTACTGTGGTTATTTACAAATCTGAACCTGAAAGCCAGGTTAGAGGTTATTTTTCACATAGTGAAACTGAGTACATGAAGTCAATGAAAGCTGAATATTTTAAGTTGATAGAAGAGACCTTGCAATAAAAGAGAAAATTTTAATAGGAGAATCTGTTGTCACCACATTTAAGCATCTACGGTCTGGAGATTAGGTAGATACCCTGTGGCTGTGAGATGTTTGGCTGGTACTGGTATGTCTTTCTTTGCGTAGAGTCTTTTACTTTTTCTTTCTTTTTTTTTTTACAATTTATTTTTTACCTGGCAAAAGTATTTATGCTGTTTCATTTCAAAGGTGTACTATAAAAATTATCAGCATTATTAATTTTAATTTTTTTTTTTTTTTGAGTTGGAGTCTCACTCTGTCACCCAGACTGGAGTGCAGTGGCTGCTCCCGGCTACCGCAGCCTCGACCTACTGGGCTCCGGCGATCCTTCCGCCTCAGCCTTCCTAGTAGCCGGAATTATAGGTGCACGCTACCATGCCCGGCTGATTTTCTGATTTATTGTAGAGATGAGGTCTCGCCAAGTTGCCCAGGCAGGTCTCGAACCCGTGGGCTCAGGCAATTCACTCACCTCGGCCTCCCAAAGTGCGGGATTACAGGCTGAGCCACCAAGCCCGGCTAATTTTAATTTTTTAAAAGGTACAAGTCTTCAAACTTCCAAGTCGCTTCTTGATAGA
>CAUYQG010196815.1:0-47462 GCA_963574415.1 Tarsius wallacei
TAATACAGATACACACCCTCACATCTTTCCTCCCCTCACGCTCTATTTGACTTCAAGTCCTCTGTACCCCAAATGAGAGAATCAACAACAGGAACAGAAGGAGACCAGTTTTAGGCTGTCCCCAAAATAATGGCGATGTCAGTTGGCCTTATTATCCACCACCAACCTGAAAAAAAGCCTGTCTACTAAAGAATTAGGCTGAATTGGTGAGAGGAAGGGGCAGTGGTAAGAAGAGAGAGATATTTCTACCACCAGAGTCAGCTACGCTGTCTCCAAGGAATTTAGTTAAATACTCAAATCCCAGTTTGAATAAGGCAAAGGTGATGATAAACCTCACATAGATGGCCAGGTACAGTGGCTCATGCCTGTAATCCCAGCTTTTTTGGGATGCCAAGACAGGAAAATCTCTTGAAGCCAGGTGTTCAAGACCAGTCTGGGCAACATAGCAAGACCCCATCTCTACAAAAAGCAAGAAGACAAACAAAAAGCTCACACCCACACTCCTCATACACATACACACACCCCACATGCGTGTTTGTCTGTTTATCTATTTAAAGACATGGACAGCAACCAATCACAGCAATAAACAGCAATGAACATGCCTGTAGCTCTAGGAAGGCTGAGAAGCTAGATTGCAGAGAAATTTCAGAAGAGGAACTGGAGCTGCCAGGGTACAGCAGAAGTAGGAGGAAAGGGTGAAGGGGGCATTTTGAGAAGACAGAGTGGCAGAAGTTTGTAACTAGTAGTAATGCATTTTAATACTCCAACAGCTGTATGTTGGTTCACAAGCATATTAAATGGGAATAAGTCCTGGAAAATATGAATATTTTCCTTGTATCTAACTGCCCAAATCCTAGAATATGGGGCACATGTGAGGCATGGCAGAAAGTCTAAGGACAAGAAATAAATGTATTGACTATAATGTCATAGGAAAAAGAAAGATAGGGTAGGCTAGCGTTTATAGCCTGGAAAAAAATGACTGAATTGTCAAACTCAAGAGAGGAATAAGGGAAGACTCTCACTAAAAGATCTGAAACTCCTATTTCTTTAGTGATTTGACCATTTTTTGGAACAGATGAGTGAATGCTAGGATGAAGTGTTAAGGACAACAGCATCTCTCAGGGGAGTCTCAGGATCCTCAAGGATGACTAGTTTTTGAGAGGTCACAGAGATCAGAACCTACAACTCCAAGAGCACAGTCACCTGTGCAAGTTATCTGAGCAACCACTCTCCACTCTGGACCTTTCTGCAATTTCCTGAACTTCCGGGTTTTAAAAAGCACGGAAATGTTAGATAAGAGACCAACTTTGGGCTATGATCTTGAGTTAGAAGAATCCAAGGAAACCAGGAAATACAGTGTAAGAAAGTGATAGCAGTTGCATCAGCCAAGTTCCAACTCTAATGACTTTTACAGATTTGTCATATGTGGGATGACATGATCACTGCCTTAAACACTGCAGCATTAGTATGCACAAAGATGTTCACAGTAGTAGTGTTTCTAATAACAAAGAACCGGAAAAGCATAAATGCATTACTCTATAAAGTTGGTTAGAGTCACTATACCATGTTATATTATATAACTATTCAGTATGATGTTATGTAGTCATTAAAATCATGTTTACTAAGACTTTGTAAAAATACTTAGAAATATATATTTTAAATACAGTAAAAGGGGAAGATACACAATTACCTGAACAGTATGATCACAACTAACAACAACTAAATATCTGAAGGCATAAAATTACCAATATATTAACAATGTATAGGTGTGGGAGGGAAATTTTGAGTGGCACTTTTTTCATCATCTGATTTGTTGGCTTTTTTCCAATTTATTTTAAATAAGTATGTAGTAACAATATTAACTAAAAACAACAGGGTGCTTTGGATAAATGTGGGTACCATCACCAGATCTCTGTAGGTAATAACTGTGATCTTACGAGAGGAATCAACCTTCTGCCTCCACATTGAAAGCTATGACATTTTGTATTCTTTTTGCATAAGCTCTTTCCCCACAAAAAAGGCCAGTGTGTGTGTGTGTGTGTGTGTGTGTGTGTGTGTGTGTGTGTGTATGCATACATGCATGTGCCCCATGAGGCAATTTAGGTCAGTGATGTACACATCTATGGGGTCAGCATTTCTATTGGTTGGTTTGGCACTCAGAATCCATTTAGGATGTTTTTCAAATTGCTCGTATATCTAAGAAAAATTATTGGTGCCATTATGATCCCACATGGATTAATAATAAGTTAAGAATAAAATTATCAAGACATTAGCTCCTATATTGATCATTTTTATGATGTTAAAAGCTATTTAACATAGGCCAGGCACTGTGATTGTATAATTCTCACCACAATCTCATGATATAGGCATTATCATCTCCATTGTAAGAATAAGGAAGTAGAGACTTAGGCAAAACAGGTATCTCACTCAAGGTCATGCAGCTGAGAAATGAGAAAGGCAAGATATGGACTCGGTGCTCTCTGACCTCAAGGTCTGTGTCTTTGATCACTATACTCTACTGTCTGCATTTTTTTTACATGAGAAATACATGGCCATGGATACGTCAGCCCATTCTCCTTTTTCAGCACTTGCTCTAGAACAATATCAGAGAGGACAAGCAGTGCTCTGGAAGACTTATTGACTACTCAAGTGTCTTACACTGGCCACATCAAAAGCCTAAATCATAGTAGCCGCAGTCAATGGGAAATAATGTTTGATTGCTCTTCTCTTATTAAATCAACTTTAAAATGTTACCCAGTTACACACAAAAAATTCCAGTGTTCTGTTTTAAATTTGATAATTTATTTAACAGACCTAACCATATCTAACTCTAACATTTACTTTGAAAGACTTATCATGATCTGTGGCTTGAAAAGGAAACAAATTCTGAGTTGGCTAAATGAAATGAAATAGAATAAAGTTCAGGGTTTAAAATTCACTTGCTTTTCTACCATGGCCTTCTGACAAAGAAAAAAGAAAATGAGTCTGTAATCAAGAGGTACCTCTACCACATGCATCTAGGAACCAGAGACATGAGCAAACCCCCATAGTCCTTCCTTATCACAATTCTGTATTTTCAGGTCCTCTGAATTCTTCAACTGACTAGGGACACAGTCATACAAATTATGAGGGGGAGTCCGATATTATCTTCTGCTGAAACTCAGAGGGAGAAAAATGTGTGCAGCTCAAAGATTAAAACTCTAAGAAAAGCAAGGGATTTTGTAGAATGAAAAATTCGCTAGGATGAAGCAAGGCAACAAGAAAAATTATGAGCTAAATCTGAGAGCAAAATTCTATGGTGAAATTGCTTTCATCATGAAACACCTTTCCAAATACAGAGCTAAATATGGGAAGCATTAGAGAATCATTTCAACCCAGATGGGCTAACGCTTCAGAGAGACTCTACAAGCAATAATCTTTCACAATGTGGGAATGAATGACATCAGCTGATGTGTCTTCTGTTGGTTTGTAGCCCCTACAGAACATTCTATTTGAGAAAACCTAACCAAAGCTAATTCAAAAAGAATTTTTTTCTTAATTCAAGTGTCCAGGAAATATGAAAATACTAATTCTTCCTAAAGAAGTAGCAGCAATATAGAAATAAAGATGAAAGAAACATAAGACAGATGTTCAAACAACACTATTCAAATGATCTCAGTTGGAATCAAAGACACTTCTTATAAGTGTCCATTGAATTACTGAATCTATCTGTATATTGTTTATAGAATTTCACATGTATTATTTCAACTTTCTAAAAATCCTGAGAGGTTGCCAGGGCATCATTGGGCCCATTTCACAGAGGGTGGAACTGAGATGGAGAGATGAGAGGACATATTCAAGGACAAATGCAAATGGAAGGCTCTGAACTTACGTCACAGGAGTGCGTGAATCTGTGAGTCCCACATGTGAGCATGGTACGAGAAGGGACTCTGCAGTCAGCCTGCCTAGATTCAAAGTTTGAGCTCCACTGATTTGGTGAATGTACTCAACTTTTTTGTGATTTGATTTCTTTATTTATATGGTGGAAACAGCCTACTTCATAACATTGTTGTGAAGGTAAAATAATTTAATATTTGCTAAGTGTTTGGCAGCACACACGTGGCTGCTATTATTAATATACATAGAGATATTTGGCCCTACCTCCCTTTTTTAACATAAGAATACATTTGACAAGTTATGTTCCCAACGTTTATATTTGGACATCTTGAAACTTCCAATGCACTGTGCAAAATCACTAGGAAGTCAGCACCTGTTCCCAACTCAGATTTTTATTATCTGCAGATTCCCACAGTCCTGCTCTTAAGGGTTCCTTCCCTTTCTGTCTGGTAATTTCTTCCAGTCATGCCCACACCACCACTCAGATGGAATGGGATCGGTGTTATTTTCCTGTTCATTGCCAGTGTAGACGCAATCGTATACTTGAAGTTGCCTAAATTATGCAAACTCACAGGGACCTAGAGGTGGCACTTTGTTAAAATTCTATAGATTGAACAAATATAAAAGATCCCATTTCCCCTGATAGCAATTTTTTAATCTGTTTTCATAAGTGAAGCCTGGTTAAGACTCCTCATCCTAGAGACACATCATCTGAAAATGTTTTGTATAAAGAATGAGGCTTTGGTAAGAATGGGACCTGCCTCATCAACTCTTCTCTCCTCCTCAATGTGTAGAGTTGGACCGGCAGCATCCCTGGAGAACTTGTTAGAAATGTCGAAACCCTGGCCCCATCCTAGATCTACCATATCAGACTCTGCATTTTAATAACATCCCAGGTGATTCCTATGAACATAAAAATTTGAGGAACACAGACCTATCTCTCTGCAGGTACTTTATTTGCAAATACCCTTTCATTGGAAAGGTCATTTAAAGAATGACACACTCTGCTGGTTGTTCAAGGGGTGAGTAAAGTCAAGATTATTTAAATTTGATAGTATTAGGATACAAGGCAGCAGCCACTCTGGAACTAAAGGCATCTCGTCTCGCCTGGATTTTCTCTCACATCTCTTGTTATTTACTTATTAACGTTTGAAAAGGGAGATGTGGCCTTACCTGCAACAACCCATAAAAATAACAGTGAGTCATCTTATTCCACAATTAGAAGAACAGGCTATGCTTGTCAATTCATCGCTGGCTGAGCACAGAAATGAATGAAAAGCCAAGCCAGGCAATCATCCCTCTGTCAAATATGGCTCAGGGGGGCAACCTCAAAGGTAGTGAGCGTCTTGGCTGGAATTAAGAAGTTTCAAGAGACTTCAACAAAAAGAGGTAGAGAGAGAGAGAGAGAGAGGAAAAGGAAAATAACTTAATGAATCACTCTAATTCTGGAACTACTCAAAGCATGAAGGCAGGCATGATTCTGTTTAAATGACTAATACTATCAATTCAGAGGAGTGACTTAGCAAATAAGAAAGCAGGAATGTGATCACTCAGGATAAACCTTACCCTCAGAGAGGCATGGGGGTTGTAAGAGTACCATGTGCCATCCCAAGGGAGTTAGCTGCTACTGTTATGCCAATCCCCTGGACACTTCTGTCATTGCCCAGAAAATATATGCTAAAGTTTAATATAATTCAATAAATATCAATCAGACATGATCTGCATACCTGGAATGCTAGGAATTTCAAACATGGAGGTATTCAGGCTGTTCCCTCTCTTTTGAGAATGAGCATCTATTTCATTCTTGGACAACTTTTACTATTTCATGCATAAATTCTCTACTTCAGTCAAGATGGTCAGGCAAAGCTGGGAGACCAAGGTTTGGAAAGCATTCTCCAGGCAATAGGCCCTTAAGCAGAAGGCCTTGATGATATAAAAAAACAAACATTTTAATATCTCTCCGACATTTAATGGCTTTCAAACATTTTCTCATAGGCTACTTGTATGTATGCCATGGGCCTCATAAAAAAGGTGAAGCAAGTACTTTACTCCTAAATTAACAGAAAAGGTCTTACAGCTTGGAGAGCCAGAATGAGTGAGTCGTGCTTGTACAAATATGAAGTGGCAAAAAAAAAAAAAAAATCTAAACATAGATTCTCTCTTCCAATCTCTCCCAATCTAGGTCTTTCTCTATTCTACCATGCTAAGTCCTAAGTTGTTTTACAAAGCATATCCACATATGTTATTGCACTCTCATTTTTAACTTAATTTACCCTGTGGAGTAGAAAGCAACAGGGACAATTGATTCTGAGTTTCAGATGAGAAGCATGTCAAGTGGCTCTTGCAACGGTCTTCAACACCAAAACTCTGATCTGTGATTCCTAATGGTGGGTGCTTTTTCCTCTGCTTCTCTCATATGGGTGCTCTCTAAAATCTATTTCTTTTTCTTCTTGATACCTGGCTGGACAATATTTCACAGTCTCCCTTGCAATTAGATGCAGTCATGTGGCCAGTGGAAGTACAAGAAATACACAGCTCTTCTGAAGTGTGGTCCATAAAATCATTCCATATTCCTCTTAACCTTTCCATCTTCTGGTTTACAGAATAGAGATAACAATGGCAATCTTGGAAGCCATGCATTGAAGATGATAGGGCCACAATCAGCCTATATCCCTAAATGACTGCATGGAGCAAAGTCACCTTCCCTTCCCTTCACCACTAACCTCAAACTGCCCTGGACTTTCATGTGATCAAGAAATAAACCTCGGCTGGGCACGGGGCTCAGCCTGTAATCCCAGCACTTTGGGAGGCCAAGGTGAGAGAATTGCCTGAGCCCGGGGGATTCGAGACCAGCCCGGGCAACTTGGTGAGACCTTTTCTTTACAATAAATCACAAAAAAAACTAGCCAGGTGTGGTGGCGTGCGTCTGTAGTTCCAGCTACTTGGAAGGCTGAGGTGGAAGGATTGCCTGAACCCAGCAGGTTGAGACTGCGGTGGCGTGAGCATGTTACTGCCCTCCAGCCTGGGCTACAAGAGTGAGACTCCAACTCAAAAAAAAAAAAAAAAGAAAGAAAGAAAGAAAGAAAGAAATTTTTTTGTTTCCAATCATTACATGCTTGGTCAATCTGTTATAGTAATTAGACTCTCTTGGCCGTAATATACAGCCATCCCTGGCATGTCTCCTCATTTGGGACAGCAACAGCCGCAGTGATATGTTTCATGTTCTGCCTTACAAAGACTACAAATCCATCCTTGCAGTGACTCCTCCACGTACTCATAAATCACTGAGCCAAAATAACCTGGGGAGATCAAGAATCAGGCACAGTCACTTGGAGACAGGGTAGAGGAGTAGATAAGATCAGACTTTGCAGTCAAACAAACCACAGTTTGAAGTCTAGCTCTGTCATTTATTAGTATGCAAACTCTGGTAGGGCCTTATCCTGGTTAGGGCCTTATCCTCTGAGTCTCAGTTCCCTTGTCTGTCAAATGGTGATAATACATAGAAATATATCATGTTATGGTGAATATTAAGCCATAACACAATATATGCGATAAACTTGGCACAGTCTCTGGCATATGACAGGAACTCGGTAACCAGCAGATATTATTAAAATTTAGCCTGTGCACTACGGAGCTCTTCTGTCATCATGACACAGCTAGAATTGTAGTTGAAGGTAATATGGGTTAATAATGGAAAATGGAATATATAAGCACTTCTTCCCTTGGTATTCCAAAAGAGTCACATTATGAAAGATAACTAAAACGATAAAAGAAAGCATTGTTAATGCAAACAGAACAGATGAGTTAGTGAAGACAAACAGAAAAATATTTTGTTTCCAGCACTACTGGATTCTACTAATAATCCCAGGTCAACCTATCAAGCAAGATCTACTTATCAGTAAAATGCCTCAGTTGCTCCAATTGTAGGAAGATTCTAGATTGGCTTTTAGTAATAGTTTACATAAACAAAACAGCTAGCAACTCTAGATACAGGCATTGTACCCCTCATAGGCTTTAAGAGGATTTCATGGGGAAGAGAGAATTATATTTCCTTCTCAGTTGGTCACTGGCTTTAAAGATGGGGTCACAATGTTTGCTCTATGACTACAGGCTTTTTTTTAAATTGTAATACCTAGTAATTTCTTTACTAGATAAATAAATTCTTCACTGTTTAATTCACTGCAGCAAGTGAAAGTATCTAACAAAAACCAATTTTGTTTTATTTTGTATTGATTTCTAAGGTTAAACTTCTATTTATAAAAAGCGGTGCCAGTTTTCCATTGAGCAAGTTATATAAGTATTTAATTGCTAGATGATAGATAGTTAGACAGATATTTTTCAAATATATTTAAGTAAAAACAAGTCCATCTAAAAAAATTGGAAAATTATACTGAAAAACTGATGAAAATGACAAGGTATTTACTGAAGTCAGGGAATGCCATTTTAAAGCAACCTCATCCCCCTAAAATGACCAGATTTGTAATGTCTGCTTTCTTCCAGCCACTTTTTACTCATTGGTGCTATGTTCATTAAAAAACAAACAAAAACTTCTTTTTCCAATGGTTGTTTTTGCCCATGAAATGACATAAAGGATCACATCAGCCTGGTATCCAAGCCCCCCTACAGTATATTCTGATGCTCTGATATCCTCTCCTGCTGTTCCTTTCTGCTTCCAGGTTATAGCCAAAAAGAACTTTGCATCGTCCCGCTCCATGCTTTCTCAACGCTCTGTCTATGCTTAGACTATTCTCTCTGCCTAGTACATCTTCCTCATTCCTTTCCAACGAAGTCTTTTCTATTTATCTTCTGTTTATCTTTTCACTGAAGTATTCCTAGTGCAAGCAGGTATTCCTCACTGGCACTTATTATATTCCATGCCTTATTCTATAGCTGTATTTGAGAACCACTAAGAAAATTTTAAAACTACTGATGTCTTAAAATTCTGCTTTAATTTATACAGAGTGAAACTTGGCCCTTGGATGTTTTTCGGAGCTCTCTAGGAGATTCTAGCATGCAGCAACCTTTGAGAAGCATTGCTATGCATACGCAAAATCTTCCCTAAGCCCTGCTACTGGACAGTCAGCTCCTTATGTTTGCTTGTCTTAGTATAGATGGGATGGCGGTGGAGAAATACTCGACCAGCTACTTCAGTATTTTTCTGAATCCATCCTGGTTTCGTTCCAGGATGCTCAAATTTCTGACAGATTTTAAATCATAATGCTATTCCATTATTGTTCAAGTTATTAGAAACAAACCACCAGGAACAGGAAGGCAGCATCACAGCAATTCAGCCAGGCTTTGGACTGCTTCCCTCTAGGAAATGTATCATGCAGGTTATTTTAGGCTGTTAATTATACATGGAAAGAAATAGCCATCTGGTCAGGTACTGACATTACAAAGTTTTTCTCCAATATCCATATAACACAATTCACCTCTTTATAAACAAAATGCCACTGATTATATAGACTACTGTTTTCAATATGGTGCCTTTCAGAGTGGCTCTGGTAACTACTTCAGGACACACACATGGGTACAGTCTGCTCTCAAAAACAAACAGTCCACTGTGAGTTTCAATGTGTAATATTATAATTCATGGTAAAAATCTGACACCTGGCCCAGAGCTGTAATCAGAGAAACTACTTAAGACCTAAAACCCCCAGCACGGTCAAGAGTTTTCATAATCTTAGCTAGACTTAAGGTTATCATACTGTTGTTTAAAGGACACTGTCAGCTTTCTTTTCTGAGAGATCTCCTTTTTGACAGTTTACATGTTTTGTTTTATACGCCATCTCTCTCAGCCTCCCAGAGGCTTAAATCAGTGAGAAATGACATGTCAGCTTCTCCTAAACCATTATTAATGACAGACCAATTTCTGCAACATCTGAACTCACATATATATCCAAACCCATCTTGGAGAATATTTCAAATCAGCTTTCTGCAGTCTTCATTTCTCTGTCTGTAAAAAAGTGACAGAAATTCTAAATTTCATGGAGGAACTATTCAGGTCTAGGCTCTGGCTAACATGTCAGTTGAACTGAATGTCAGGGGGTGCAAATCATATTCCTACTAATATCCCTCTTTCCTCATTTTTCTCTGGATCAAAAAATTGATCCAGGTTTTCGGCACTTTTGTTCTCTCATTCTTAGCATCTTCCCTGATACCTCATTCATTTTTTATTCCGCAAACTCAGACTCGGGTTTTGAAGCCTCCTTTCCTCAAGTATGAATCTCCCAGGGGACACTGTCATCCTCATTCCCTCCTCCTTGACCCGGCAATGCCTGGTGCTGGTGGCCTCGAAAACGACAGTTCCCTTGAGAAACAGATTTTAGCACATTAAAGACATGGGTATATGTTATAATAAAAATGTGCTTGGATTTGGACAAGAACTGAAAAGAGAAGGATGCAGAACAAAGCAAAAATCATTTTTTTTGCTTGGTAAATTTGAGGGAGATACTTTGCATACTTTCTTTAGTGTTGTTAGTGTTTTGTGAGCATTATTTTAAACTTCTAAATAAAAATTATGCACTTTTTAAAAAGTCAACTTAAAGTCTCTAAAACATCTGTGGATATTTTTTTAAGGAGAGAAAAAGGGGGTTTTGGAGGTGGGTCATCCAAGGAGTGAGATGAAAGAGTAAGACCTTTGCCGAGATGCATTTGGTACATGGCTGTAGGAAACTGACCCGCCCACCTCGTGTACAGTTGACTTTGCAGGCTCTAGGACTTTTATACAGTCTTCCCCAGAGCAGCACCTCCTTTATTCTTGCAGGATTTAAGTTGACTCTGTTCTGCAGCCTTGCATTTAGTTCCCCAGCTCTTGTGTGCGATTCCTTTGGCTTCTTTCTTCCGCCCCGCTTCACAGCTGTGCGGTGACATCTAACACTTCCCGGCAGCATATGCTGGCAGAAGCAGGTGCCAAGGCAGCAGAGACTGTGAGAAATGGAGAGGATCCCATAAAGGGCTGGGATCTGCCTCACAGGCCCCAGCTGTCCTTCTCTCTGGGTCCCAGGGACAGGGAAGCCCCAGATGATTACGCGGATATTGTTTCCACGCATAGGGCAATCTTTAGGGTTTCCAGAAAGCCAAATATTGCCTCTGCTGGTTAAACGGCCCCTGACTTTTCCTCCCTTTCACTGGAAGTGCTCTGGGATGAATCATATTGTACCTGCCCTCCTACTGCAGCCCGGTAAAAATACAGTTAGGAGCAAAGTATCAAGAGTGTATAATAATTAAAAACCAGGCTCTGCAGTTGGACCTGGGTTCAAATTCCACCTCTGGTGCTTGCCAGCTCCAGGATCCTGGGCAAGTTCTAGTGTGATAAGTTGTCATTTTCTCATCCACAAAGTTCTTTTTATTTATTTATTTATTATAGAGATGTGAGGTACAATTCAGGGTTAGGTATATAAACATTCATCATGAATTCATTGAGACAATACATTTTAAAGGGCCCAACTAAGCCGGGCTCGGTGGCCCAGGCTGTAATCCCATGCCTTGCGAGGCCGAGGTGAGTGAATTGCCCAAGCCCGTGGGTTCGAGACCCGCCTGGGCAGCTTAGCGAGACCTCATCTCTACAATAAATAAAAAAAAAATAGCCGGGCGTGGTAGAGTGCGCCTGTAGTTCCAGCTACTTGGAAGGCTGAGGCGGAAGGATCGCCGGAGCCCAGCAGGTCAAGGCTGCGGTGGCCGGGAGTGGCCACTGCACTCCAATCCGGGCGATGGAGTGAGACTCCAACTCAAAAAAAAAAAAAAGGGGGGCCCAACTACCATAAGCTTTCAATATATGATTATGTTTACTACAGGGTGACATTCTGAGTCAGGTTTACGGGCTGACCTGACAGGAAGGGAAGTTGAGGCAATTTTCCGTCTATTTCAAGAGGACCATGTTCTTTAGGGTAGGGGGAAAAAGGGGTACTTCTGTAATCCATTAGAAGTCCAGCTCATTCTCCCCACTTCAGATGAGCTCCAGAGAGAAAAGAATAGATGAAAGATCTCTTCAGGATATAAGATGACACTTCTCTTATTCATTCATTTATTCAACAGATATTTATTGAGCATTGACTTTATGCCAGACTGCCTGATAGACATCTAGGATACAGCATTGCTAAAGCAAGTTTCCTGACTCCACGAAGCTTAAAGACTAGCAAAGGAGACAAACGCTAAACAAGTAAATAGACACAGAGGTAGACATGCATATATGTATTTATAATAGTTCAGGTGGTGATAAGCACGTGGAAATAAGCAAACTGGGGAAGAGATGATAGAGAATAAGACAGAGAAGGGAGGGGGATAATTACATACTTCATACAGTTGATTCGTGAAAGCCTCTCTGATAAGGTGATATTTGAGTAGAAACTTCTGTGGTGACCTCCCAGGAAATTACTCTTCAGTTAAAACCAAAGCACAGCTGATACATGGGAATTCTTAGTATGTATGACTCTCAGAGTAAGCCATTGTTAATACACCCCTTCTTTATATGGCAAAATTATCTCTAATGATAATCATGAAATGGAACAAACATATTACATGTGTAAACTAAAATGAACACTCTCCAAACAAAGCCATCTATTTTGCAATATCCAAATATTAAACACCAATAAGAACCACAGAGAATGACTGGATTAATGTAACTCAAGGTCCACTTTTCATTTCACAATCACCGTGCTCTCTTTGTTTATTTCAAACTTGCTATTTAAAAGCAGGAATATATGGCACCAATGGTGGCCGGAGACATAAGCTATGCCTGAATCAAGAGCAGAATCTGCACTTGTTATGTACTTATTGTCATGCAGATAACTGAGATCCTAAGCCAGTAGGCATAACTGGGACTTTTTTGAATTAACTTCCATGTAAACTACAGTGTGTGTTAAATAATGGTAGCAACAACAATAATAATGTGCTAATGTACAGCTTACATATTATTAATATTTAACAGTGACTATTACATGTTTTCAACAGGAAAGACTATTTTATCACTAGCATTGCTTGGAAATGCTAATGTTTCGTGAAAATAAAAAGCAGAGCACCTTTTAGATGGTTTTATGACAGTTGTAAATTTTCTGCGCACTTACTTATTGCCTGTATCTAAGATGTGCTGTTCCCCTGACCTGACCTCGGTATTCCCCTGACTGGGGAGGCTGTGTGACCCTTCCCTCTTTGCTTCCATATCTAGCATAATCTCATCTTCTGAATATGTTTTACACTCTCCTTCATGGACGTTTCAAATTCTAGAATACAACAGCCCAGATCCTGGAAGTAAAGCAATCTTTCACAATTGCTGAAGCCCAACAGAAAAGCTTATTGGATAGCCATAGAAAGTGGAGCCACTCAGTCTCCATGTTTTGTAAGGAAGAACAAGAACTTACTCTTGAGAGCATATAACTGATATTTGCTGAGTATCTGTAATGTGTGCAATGGCAAGCTAGGCAGTAAATGGGGATACACAAAGTTATGAGATATGGTCTTGAACTTCAAGTTTTTTAAAATCACATTTGAGAACTAAATCATAAAAATATACACAACTTTAAAAAGCAGAAAATATAAAGCAAGTACGTTCAAGACACAGAAGTTTATTGAAAAAGAGAAAATACTTTCATCAGGGGTGGGCAATGAAAACTTCTGTATTAGTGTTTGTCCTGGGTCTTAAAATAATGAAATAACATTGCATAAGTAAGGAGGAAAAGAAGGGGGAAAGTTCTACGTGGAGCCTACATCAGGGATGCAGAAAAGGCAGAGCGTGTTGAGAAGTCAAGCATCATTTTAAATGATGTCCACCATGAGCACAGAAAAGCACCAGGCCATACATGAGGAGAAGTGGGGTAGGCCTGCAGTGTGACCTTGGATACCAGGTTGAGGGATTTGGCATTACAGACAGCTGAAGGTCACCAAATGCCTTACTTAAGGAACCAACCAAATTAAAGTGGTGTTTTAGGAAGTAGTATCTGGTGACAATATGAAGTATGAGGTAGAGGGAGAAAGAAAAGGAGAAACAAATTTGGACAAAGGTATAAAGCGATAAAGACCTGAGCTGAGGAAATGCGCCTTCAAATATGATGAAAATGCATGACATAAGACAATACCACAAAGTCAAAACTCAGAGTTTGAAATTATTTTCAACTTGGAAAAATATGAAGAGTCTGGAAAAAATAACCACACAACTGGCATCTAGGAAAGTTCTCTTCTATTCCTTGATAGAATATTTCATGATAGATAAACTGAACTAAAGAATCCCAAAGAAACAGTATAGAGAAGAAACGAGAAGGGCAAATAATTCTCTTTGAATGTGAGAAGGCAAATGTTGGCTTCCCTACAAAGGCCAGTAGAAACTGCTCATCCTTAACAATAAGCGAAAGAATCATTTGTATGACGTTCTTAGAAAATTCTGTTTGACGTTTTGTCCTACCTGGGACAACCTGGCCTTGAGTCAGATGATGAAACTCTTGCACCCCTTTGGAAATTTAAGATCTGACCTCTAGTTCTGATTCTTTCCTTGAAAACATAAGTAGCTTCTATTATAAATATATATGTATTTTAAAGGCTGTGCTCTGAATAAGCTGAATTTCAGGGCTGCACTTAATTTGTTATTTCTTCTGTGCTGCTTAATTCACCTCACCTCTTTAAATACAGCTCCTTACAAGAAACCTACAGCTCTCAAGTAGAGAAAAATGCCACATTCTTATTTGTGAGTTACCTTAAGGAAGAAATGTAAGCTTTGAGAATATAAGACAGCATACATATTGTCTTTATTACAGATAATTTGCTGATATTAAGGTGCTGTCTACATTACAAATTTGATTTTTCAAATGCCCATTCTTCAAGTCACTCAAATTAAAAATGCTATAGTTAAAATGTCATGAATCAAGCATCAAAATTGTTGTGTTACACACATTTCTTTTTTCCCAGTAGATATGAGCATCGGTGTGAGGGTTCCTCTCAGGAGTTAAACAAAGAGCCCTCCCTTCCCCCCAGTATTCTGGTTATCTGGGGAGGGGACACTAGTAAACATACTATGTGCAAAATCCTTATACTTTAAGAAAGGGGGAGAACATCCATTGTGAGAGCCCCCAGTGAAGTGATTTTCAAGATTTGATTTCACGTTATTAATGCAGAGATTTTAATTTTCACTGAAACAAAAAGAAGCTCTTTTCGTTTCTTGTAAAAGTGGAAAGAGTGTAGGGAACAAAAGGCACAGTACCATGCCGTACTATATCTACAAGGTGGCAGGAAAGGAGGGGTTTCCACTGTCTGAAATCAATGCCTTGCGCTGCCTGATTCAGACTCTATCAGGGTGATTTTCACACTCATAAAAAAACCCACATATCTCTAAACATCATGAATAATGGATTGAAATTTCTTAAATCCCTTCCTTTCCCTCCACAATTTAAATCAAGCTCTTTCAAAGCCAACATACTACATCTTGATTGAAGCCTGAAAAGGTTATAAATAGTAAAGGTTGAAAATTTTCCACAAAGGTGAGTAGATGAAAAAATAATTATTTATGCCATACGTGGGTAAGATGTACTCATCATCAGCTCCATCCTTCATCCCTTCGTCATAGCACTGTTGTCTTGAAGAAACACAATGAACAAAAATGGGCCAAGGTACTACTACAGTGTTTGCCTCCACACTGAACTCTCTGCATAGATGTCTGGCCTCCCCCAAACCAGGTATATAATGCCATTTTGTAAAAGCAACATTTGAAGCCGGGCTCGGTGGCTCAGTCTGTAATCCCGTGCCTTGGGAGGCTGAGGTGAGTGGATTGCCTGAGCCCGTGGGTTCAAGAACCGCCTGGGCAACTTGGTGAGACCTCATCTCTACAATAAATCAAAAATCAGCCGGGCGTGGTAGCGCACGCCTGTAGTTCCAGCTACTTGGAAGGCTGAGGTGGAAGGATTGCCGGAGCCCAGCAGGTCGTGGCTGCAGTGGCCGGGAGCGGCCACTGCACTCCAGTCTGGGCGACAGAGTGAGACTCCAACTCAAAAAAAAAAAAAAGCAACTTTTGGCACAGGAAAGCTGTATGTAGCTAAAATTCTTAATATGTCCGCCTCTGATCCCTCTGATGCTGGACATTGTTTTAATATGGTATGCTATGTATACTCCATGGGATTGTAAACAGTTTGCTGAAAAGCAATTTCCAAACTTGAGGACTTTCTTTTTTTCTCTCTCTTTCTTCAAATTCCTCCAAGTATCATTTGAAACTCCTGCCAATGTGCTCTATCAGGAGTTAAATCGTATGTCAGAAACACCAGGTCTTCAGAGTGATGCATAATGCTGTAAGAATATGAAAAGGGTATTTTTGGCTGGGCAATGGAAGTGGGTTCTTCATGGATGTGGTGGGGAAGGCTTCATAATAAGTCTTAATCACATAGTGTTTTATAATTTTCAAAGCACTCTCAGAAACCTTGTAGCACCTGATTCTCAGAACAGCCCTGCAAGACTGCTCTATTTCTTACAGAGTAACAATGAACTTTCATCCAGCAAATATTTATGGGGCAACTAGTAAGTATATGGTGCTGGTATACAGGGTCGAAAGCACAACAGCCCAGGCCACTGCACATAGGAGCTCAGGGTTGAGGCAGGGACAGAAGTAAACACAAAACACAAGTGAATCATCAAAATAACTCAAGATAGTGAGAGATGCCATGAAGACAAGCCATCAAGGCAATGTGTTGGAAAAGACCAAGAGTGGGAAGGCGACTCTTAGTGGTGACATTTCAGTTGAGAACTGAAAGAAGTGAGTAGCAAGTCATGGGGTGATGGGTGGGAGGGATGCATCAAGCAGAAGAAAATGTAAGTTCAGCAGCTTTGAAACAGAAATACTCTCGGTATGTTCTACAAACGGAAAGAAAGCCAGCATGGCTGACACTGAGGAAGAAAGTGGGAAGCAGTGAGTTGGAGAGGTGGGAAGGGGCTACCTAGTTGAGTAAAAGAAATGAAGAAGGGGGAGGAGGAGGAAGTGGGGCTCATATTTGTTGAGTACTTATTATGGCCTTGAGCCAAGTTCACAGCAATAAGTGGTGAGACTGGGACTCAAACCAGGTTCTCTACCTCTAAATCCTGTACATCTTGCTGCCTCGCCCACACCCTGCCATCTGGAGGCCAGCTTTGGTTCACCCAGGTGGAAACAGGGGAAATAGAAGAAACATAGATATCCCAAATCTTACACAGAATCCTCTTTACCTGCTGGCCTATCTCCTGAGTGACTGTTTTTACATGAGGAGCATATCTTTGGCCTGAATTTTAAAATTGGTAATTTCCCCAAATGCTAAGGAAGATTGCCTTGACTTCCAATCCTTGATGGCCCCTGGGCTGAAGGATCAGCTGACTGCTTTGACACTCTGGGGTAAATTCAAGCACTGCAGATAGAATATAATTACGAGAGGAAACTGAAAAGGTGACTGAAAAAGAAAGATAAAGCATATTTAACGCCTCCAGGAAATAAATCCAAATGGATCTTGATCGGTGTTGCAAGGAGAATGCAATATAAGTTCTTTCCCTGACTCTCCTTCAAGCAAGTTTGAATACTCTCTCTCACTGATTTTACATGAGCTCAAATTGCTTTAGAAACCTGTCATACTGAATTAGTAAAAGCTGATAGTAATTCAGAGGGGTGCCAATGTGGTATTATTGAAAATCGCTGGTTGGAAGGCTTCCTACAGCATTATTCGGGGATTATAACTCACTTTCATCACCATGTGTCAGCATGAACAAATGATGGGATTTCTGTGGGTTTTGGATTAAACTTCTTTAAAAGTCCATCATAAAGATGAGATGGCCTACGCTGTGAATGATAAATGCACAGAAAGCATTTGCATTTGTCAACAAGAGAATGAGGAAACAAGAGCACACACTTGAGTTGGCAGCATTCTATGGTCACTTGGGATGGACCTCAATCAGAAACAGACTCTAGGTTAGGTCAGCAGAACGGTCAAGTTTCAGAAGACCCTTGACCTTGACATTAGGGCAAAATCAGAAGCTGAAGAAATTAGAAATAAATAGCAGAGACATGGAAAATAAAATATCTTTGTCCTGATCTGAATGGATGATCATTTCCTCAGAGAACCCATTCATGACCACCCTCTGACATGTTATCCTCATTTTTTCTTCCTAACAAGACTTGGCAATTTTTGATATCACCCCACTCATTTAGCTATTTGTTTGGCTATTTTCTATCCCTCACACTCCAAAATGTGATCTCCATGAGAAATAGGATCTTAACTGCCCTAACACCAGCCCCTGGGAACATAGTAAGCACTCAACAAATATTTATTGAAGCAATATAGAATTCATACAAATTAGATGACAGAGGCCATTTTGTGTGTAATAGTGTTGTTTGGTCAGCTGTTAGAGGAAAGCCTATGAAAGCTAGAACTCAGGCAGTCACTATGTCTTCAGTTCTACCGAGGACAGACCATATTTATGTCTAATGGTTACTTTGTGGAGGGAATTTTGTCTGTGGAATAGCTGAGAAGCAACTGCAGGTCTCTGCCCAATGTCTTCTTAAGTCTACAGAAGGTTGCAGGAATTGCAAAAATGAACGCTTTGGAGTGACTAACTGTATTCTGTCACAATTGTTTTCCCTTTCCATCTGCAGAAGTGAGCATGTACGTATGTATGTGCCTCTGTATATGTGCATGCCTGTATGTATATGTAGGTCTGCTTTACATGCATGCATGTATGTGTATATATGTATATTATGTGTGCATCTACACATATACAGACATTATATGTGTGATTATGCTTATGTATGTATATTTTGGTTGAACTATTTGAGAGTTAATTGTAGACACTGACGTACTTCATCCTTAAACACTTCCGTGTGCATCTTCTAAGAACAGGAATATTATTCTATGCTGTAATTATCACACTCAGAAAATCTAAAATTGATAGCTATGCTATTTTCTAATAAGCAGTGTATTTTCAAATTTTCTTGAATTTCCCAAAATGTCCTTCATGACTTTTCAATTCAAAGTCCCACTAAGGATCATATAATATATTCATTTATCATATCTCTTTAGTTTTCTTTAATTTAGAACTATTCCCTAGCATGCTTTCTTTCTTGTCCTTATGACGTTGATTTTTTTTTTTTTTTGGTAGATTCTAGGGCCAGTTGTTTTGCATAATTTCTCTTTGTTTTAATTTGTCAGACTATTCCCCCTAATTATATCCAGGTTAAAGTTTAACATTCTAAGTATCAAACATGATCAATATGAAGTCGATGTGAAATAATTCAGATTCCCAAAGGAACTTTGAGGCTGAATTGTCAAAACAATGAAGAATACAAACACTGTGACATACGTATCAAATATCATCTGATTAGGCAGCCTTCACTTCTGAATTTGTTAAACAAAAGCCTCATCAACACAATTAAGTTAGGACTTCCCACATATTAGTCACTCAGATACTACCTTCAAGATTTTTTACTACATCCAACTTCTTCCTATGTTAATACTTAGGTAATCTTTACAAGTCAATTTGCTTATTTAAACTATTTCTTATCCTAAGAAATAATATCTGTATAAATGGTTTTGCTATGCTTGTTATATTTTTCTAATACCTATCAAGGTATACATAAATAGTAAGAAAAAAATGTGTACAAATCGAAAACTAAATCCCATACCACAGTGGCATACTTGGAAACACTGAACAGAGTGTGGTCAAATTGCCATGTGTGTGTGTGTGTGTGTGTGTGTGTGTGTGTGTGTGTGTGTGTGTGTGTGTAGAATTCGCTGGCAAGAAAGACCTTCTCAAGAACTAAGGAGACAAAGAAGCGCCAAGGTGGCCAGGCCAAACTGGGAACCACATCCAAACAAATGACAAGACCTGAGACTCCTGAGACACGCAGTGCTATATATAGACCCCTGACATCAGATTGATTACGTCCTCATTCATTTCCAAATCATTCAACGGGCAAGGCTAAACAGGGGCTCAAGAAAATGCTAGTCAGGCAAACTCTGACAGTGATGGAATTCCCGTGTCCTCCAGAAGATCATGCTTTGTGGCCTGTAAAAGGGGCATATCAGATCACAGGATTCCTGACAATGCACAGCCTCCACGTTTCCCAGCCAAGAAGACTGAGGGCCAGAGACCCCTGGTGAGTTGTCCAAGATGACAACTGGTGAGTGGCAAGCCAGGAGCTGCATCCACAACTCCAGATGCCTAGACTAGCTCATTCTCCCACCCTATGTTGAGTCCTGGGTTGAGACAGCCATTTATATATAAAACCACCTACGTAGGCATGCCATATACACATATGCACCTCATGACAGTCCTAATTTCTTCTTTGAGCCCTTCTGACCTAAAGCAACTTTAGGTTTATCATCAGCAGTAGAGATGATACCTTCCATAGATATTTCCACCATGCATGTACATATACTGAGGGCTTTCTGAGTCCCTCCCCAGTACTCCTGCAACCACAAGTGAGTCCAGCCCCAAGGAGAAGGGCATTCTGCAAACCTCACTCCGTGTCTTCTCTGCATCTCACTGTCCAATCACTTTTCCCATGTCCCACACATATGTGACGTGTGCAGGCCGGGCCAGCTCATACCTGAATTGCCCACCTCAATTCCTGCCCATGTGTAATCATACTATAAGAGGTCAGTCATTATTCTAGGGCAGGACCTCCTACCTCCTTTCCACCACAGGTCTGCTGGTGATGTGGTGGGTGGCACCACCCTTCATGCCTGTACCTGCAGCTGCAGACATCCAGGTACCCACCGGCCAGGACCATCTCAGGATCTCTGTCCTTTCCTCCGTCTCCACATCCTATCCGTGATTAACTTCTGTCACATCTCTCTCCTTAGCTTCTCTCCCATTCATCTTCTTCTCCTTCCCTGTGGATACAGTTTGGTGCAGGCTCTCTCCTTCTCCCCTAAGCTGTTACAATGTTACCCTCTACATCACACCAGTGGCCCTCAAAGTGCCACCCAAGGACTGCAGGAAGGCCTCAAGATCCTTGCAGGTTATTTCCACAATGCTATCACAATGTGACTTGCCTTTTCTATTCTCATTCTCTCACAAGCATAGAAGGGAGTTTTAGGAAGGCTTCCTGACATAGGCTCTCACAACAGAGTGAATGCAGAAGTAGATGTGAGAATTCAACTGGCTTCTATTAGGCAAGACACAAAAGAGATGTGCAGAAATGAACGAGGATACCACTCTTCTCACTGAATTATTTTTGTTTTAGAAAATATAATTATTTTTTGTAAAGTGTGTTTTTATGTTAACATGTACTGGGTGTGTTATTTTTCTTTTTAATGAATTAGTAAACTTTAAAAAGATTATTGGTTTTAATTTCTAACATGGTTAATATGGATAAGTATAACCCATTTAAACATAAACTCTTTGAGATCTTCTGTAATTATTGAGCATCTAAAAGGTTCCTGATGTCAAAAACGTTTCTGATATAAAAAAACTGCTGATAATGGGTATCAGAATGATTTTTTTTAAGTTGGAGTCTCATTCTATCACCCACTGGAGTGCCATGGCATACTCATAGCCACACCAGCATTGACCTGCTGGGCTTCGCGATCCTTCAGCCTCTGCCTTCCAAGAAGCTGGAACTACAGGTGCGCGCTACCACACCTGGATAATTTTTGAATTATTATAGACACGAGGTCTCATCAAGTTGCCTGGGGTGGTCTCGAACCCACAGGCTCAGGCAATCCACTCGGCCTCTCAAAGTGCTGAGATTGCAAGCTGAGCCACCGAGCGCAGCTCTGTTTTTTTTAAAGCAAAATTCATCCTCTATTTTAACCCGTTGATATATGGAGGATGAAGTCCATACTATTTAAAGGGCCCTCAAGGACATCCATTGCGGCTGTCCCTCTCCGCATGGGATAACACACTGCCTCATCACGTTACTCCCACGCCCCAACATGCCCGCACTCCCTCCCATCGCCCCCAGCACTGGTTTCCTGGGCCAACTACAGTGCTTCTGTATTGAGTTAACTGGCTAAATTGGACTGTGTTTCCCAGATTTCCTTTCCCTATGGGAATCCAGTCAAGGCTGGCCATGGGAGAAGTCAGCCCAAGATGGAGAAGTGTGGATGCAATGCACAGCATTGCATCTGGAAGGCACTGACCATCCCAGCTGATACACACCGCTGCTGGATCTACTAGCTTGCCCTGCCGGCGAGGGCACTGGTAGGCCCACAGCTCTCCCAGGTCTCCCAGAGTCTCCACCCTCAGTTTCTGAGTCTGTGTGTGCAGCTCTGGGGGAAAGGGCACTGGTCTTTTCTTCCTTTGGGCCACCTGAGCCCCTGGGACACAGGTCCCAGTTCATCCTCACAGGTTCCAGTTTGCCCTTGCTTCTCCTCTTAACAGTCCTGATTTCTTCTCCTCTGGGCCCTGCTGACCTAGAGCAACTTCAGGCCCATCACCAGTAGTAGGAGGGAGGCGATGCCTTCCATAGATCTCGCACCAGCACCCTTCATGGTCCCTGAGTGGTGATTTTTCTCTGCATATCACCTGCGCCCTGCCAGACCCCGGCATCCTGACCATACCGCACAACTGTGAAAAGTCTGATTTGAGCAATAAATTCCTTATTCCATGTCATTCATAGTGGCTCTGCTTCCCTGTTCACACCTTAATTCATACAAAGTCGCCAAGAGTCCTTCCCCGCTTCTATCTGTCTGGCAGAGCATCAGTTTCATCTTTCCTGAATCAACTCAAGATCCCTGAAGTCTTTTTCAGCCATTGCACCATCTCATAATCCAATGCATATGACTCTCTCATCTTCCTCATGTCCTCACTTCACCCAGTACACAAACAAAGCCCCCTACCTGCAATGTCCTATATGAACTCAATCTTCCACAAGTCTGTCTCTTCCTCCTGTCTGCAAGCTCTCTGAGATCAGAGACAGGATTTCACAATCTATATATTGGTATTCCCTGTCAGAAAAAAATATGACATTGTGGCTTTTTAAATGTCAGAAGTTAGAAAGGAGGATGAATGACAAAGGGTGAGATTAAAGAATTCTATTTTACTAAACTGAGGTCTTCATAAAGCTGGGGTTTGTTGAGTTTATTGGGCATAAGATTGACTTAGGAGGGTTTTTTTTTAATGTAGATTCCTAGTGCCACACTTCCAGATATTCTGACTTAACAGGTTGGGAGCAGGGCCTAAAGCTCTTCAGTTTAACAAAACACAGGGTGTTTTCACAAAGGGGGTCCACAGAAGATACCTGGAGAACCCCTGGTTTAAAATAATATGGTGGAAAGAGTGGTGTTTCGGGTAATCATTCTTAAATTAGGCTTTTCTGAATCACTTAGTGAAGAGGGTGGGGGAAGCAAAGGAAACTTGATAAAAATGCAGTTTCCTGGGCCCCACCCCAAATTTTCAGAATCAGAATCAGAGGCCCTTCAAAGGCAGTGGATGTTCAGTGAAACTTGGAGTCAGGAACATTTACTCCTGGGGTGTAGTTGCCTATTTGTCATGATTTAGGGTGGAGACATTAACTCCCTGTCTTCCTCGAGTCGTCTAAACAGGTCTCTGAAACCGTCTGTCTATGAAAAGACCATATGGTGTCCCTGGATGTAAATAATAAATACTCATTAGGAAGGCCCTTTGGGAGGATCATATGAAAGCCTTCTAAAGAGAAGGTGGGGAGCTTTTGAAAAAATACTGGATAAACAAAAAGACTACAAGAAGTGATTCACAAAAAAGACAACAAAAACTGGCTACGTTCAATGGCCCGCACCCATAATCCTAGCATTTAGGGAGGCCCGGGCAAGAGGACCACTTGAATACACGAGTTAGAGATCAACCTAAGCAATATAGCAAGGCCTTTCTACAAGAAAATCAAAACGTGCCTGTAGTCCCAGCTATTCGGGATGCTAAACCCGAAGGATGGCCTGAGCTCAGGAAGTCAAGACATTCAGTGAGCCGTGATCCTGCCACTGCACTCCAGCCTGGGCATGACAGTGTGAGACCCTGATTCAAAAACAAAACAAAAAACAAAAAACTGGAAGAACAGGCATGATTCTCATTTTTCCAGAAAGTTTAAAAGTCTATGTTGTGCCCATGCACCCCTCCCCATTTGTTTTCCATTTATTTTTATCTGTCTTGTTATCCACCACCCACATGTGGCTACTGAGCTCTTGGAATGTGGCCAGTGTGATGGAGGAACTAAATGACACATTTAAAATGGAATAAACGATTCCATTTTATTTAACTGAAATTAATTTAAATTTAAATTTAAAAATGAATACTCAGTTCACTCACTGGCACATGTTTAAATACGCTTGGAACAAATGGGATTTTTTTTTTGCATCATCTTGAAATTTATATTTATTAAATAGAATCTTATTGTACATCCTTTTAGAGTAGGTTTGTGACTTAAAATGATATCAGTATTACTTAACTTGAATCAAATGTATGTTGTTTCCCAAACTTCTGTGAATTATTTCAAATAAACCTCATGGAACCTGACTTTAATACTAGCACAGAAGCATACGGCATGGAAGTACGTTTGAAACAACTTGTTAACCTGTTTTTTTTTACTGTAAATTTTATGGGACCTAAATATAGGTCAAGTATTTCTGATGAAAATCCAGTGTCCAAAGTGCAAGGTACTGTAAGCATAAAATATAACACTAGATCTCAAAGACATGGTGTGTATAAAGTTCAATATGTTTTAATTGGGTTATATGCTAAAATGATAATTTTGAATATATTGGGTTAAGTATATTATTGAAATTAATTTTACCTTTTTCTTTTTACATGCTTCATGTAGTTATTGGAAAATTTTAAAATTACATATGTGGATAGTATTATATTTCCATTGAACAGTATAGCTGTATTCAAGACTGTATAAAATGTGACTATTGAATGCTATCATTGAGTATTTGAACTACCTTGGAAGATTACTTTATAGAGGGAAATTAGGTTCCTTCTATAAGGCTGTCATCCTGAGGGACGATAAGCTATAAGAATCCAAATATGCTACCCTGAACAGTTACTATAATACTATAAGAAAGAGATTTGCAGTAGCGGGATATTGCCGGGGGGTAGGGGAAGGACACAACATAAACACGGATATCTGATCTCAAACCAGGCAAAGTGGGGACCAAAGGGAGGCCAAAACTTTACCTGTGCGATGTCCACATGTATATCTAATCCTGAATTGTACCCTACATCTTTAAAATAAAAAATGAAAAGAAAATAATCCAAATATGCTATCATTTGTGAAACACAGTCTTTGCTGGGTCTCATCATTACCTTGCCTTCACCTACTATGAAACAGCCTTCAAGGGAGCTTATAAGCCCCTTCCAAAAAGAAGCCTTAGGACTTACAAGTCCCATCTTGGTGCTTACATACCTTGATTGCCCTCTACATTGAGCAGCCTTACTTCAAATGCCTTTGGCTTATTTCAAAACCCAAGACCCGCTTCAAAACAGTTTAAGAATGAACACTGATGAGAATATTCAAAACAGTATACCACTGGCTTCCAAAGAATACCCAACACTATTTTGAATAAAGGCAACAGCATCTATCTTCAAGGGGACTAGTGATGAAGTCAACTTAGGTTGAATTCTGGCATGTTGGTTACATAAATCAATAAACAGAAAATGCCATTCTTTTATAATCCCATCTACAGGTCTCATCTGTCTGACAACTGTTTGGTTATTATTTTCCATGTCACTGGAGGTTGATTTGTTGATTCACATCTTGAGACAGAGGTTTTTTAAATTGAGGTCCATAGCCCCCCAATGAGGCCATTGGTTAGAAAGCAGGAGATTCACAACTACATAGGATCTTTTCTGATTTTTCCCCCCATCATCTTCCAACTAAAACTTGCCATTTCCTACCATTCTAAAGGCAGACAACAAACTTTACTACCATTATCAGTACCAGTGGCACACCCATAAAAATCACAACTTTTAAAATGTGACAATTCAGTTATCCCAGAAATCCTGAAACATAATTTAGGCATATCACAACATTACAATCTTGATAATTAATTACTCCTGACCATCGTACCTCATCATATACAGACAGAAGTATCAGTCAACTCTTCACTTGGTAGTCATTCAGTCACGAAAGGCAGAAGATCCATCTTCTCACCTTCGTGATCCAGACATCTATGACGCTTAATGGTCTTCCTTATTTATACTTGTTTGTTCTTCATCAACACATGGAAACAAGTTAAGTCATCAAAATTAGTTTATATACCTTTGCAAAACAGAACCATTGAAATGAAAACTTTTAATTCCTCACAGGTTACCATTGTCTTTTGAAATATGATAGCCAGGGAGGTTACAAGGCAAATTCAAACACATCCAATGGTGAGGCAAACTACTGAAGTGTGTTATTTAAAGTAATTTTGAAATTATTATTGATGACACATTGGGCAATGATGTTAGCTGTGTTCAATGTTATAAATTCTGTGAGATTCAGTGTGTTTTGAGTTACTTTTTTTCTCTTTGTAATCTTATGTTCTTAATTTTTAACAAGTAAAAATATTATTCTGAGAAGGGTTACATAGGCTTCATCAGACTGCCAAAGAGATCCATAGCAGGAAAAATGGCTAGAACCTTCACTCTAGGCATTTCACGACTAATCTAGGACCTGGATATCCATGTACTCCTAGAGACACTTACTATCCACAGAGTCCACAAATGTTACCTAGCACTGGTCACAGCAGTTTTCACACTTCTACTTACTGAGTAAAAATGATCTTTCCATTGCTGTCAGCACTAAGGAAAGATCAAGTAGAAAAGGCTCAAGACCTTCTAAAAGAAGTCATAGCACACAATTCCACCTGAGAAAGCCACAGAAGTTGATGGCAACTTTGAGGTGTTGGAGGTTGTGAAAAACAAACAGTAATTTCCTAGTAACCCAATAAATTACCACTAATTTTTCTTGAAACCAGTTAGCGCTTCCACCTTCCATATGAAAAGTGAATTAATCTTACCTGTTATGACTGATGTTATGTCCCTCAGTCACCTGAATACAAAATGAACGCATATTTAGAAACACTACAGCACCTTCCCGTTAAAATGAAAGCTCTGTGGGGTTTCCACAGTAAACCCAGGCTGGGCAGAAGAAAGTGACACATACTGGAGGCCCATATTTCTCAGCACTGTTGTCCCAACATTTAGAAACACCCATGGCATAACAACAACACTGTCGCTTTTAGACATTTCATTCTTTTTTTTTAAACACCAAAAAACGAGATTCAGCCCACAATTTAATATTGTCAATACATATTCTTCATTGCACAACTGGCATGCCAACTGTTACCTAAGCACTTTAGACGTTTCAACTCCCACACCCACACATTCTGAACTCATCTGCATCCAGATATGAATAAAGATGAGTAGCATCTTGAGGAAATTGCTTCCCATTCTCGAATGGCAAAAGCCATGGAGCACCCTCCTCGTAGTGTCTGAGGAATTTCCAAGAGCAACAGGAAACAGTCTTAAAGTCACCATTTTGTCAGAAAAATCACAACCTTCTATGGCAACTTGCCCCTGGGGTATCTCGAGTTAAATGGGATATCAGAAATCCCTTCCTATGATTCCCTTACTTTTTATTTTACTGATCTCAAGTTAATTAGGTTTTGGCAGGTCAGCTGCCCAACCCAACATCTCTTTATTGAAAATAGTTTTAGGAGACCTTGATGAAATTGCAAATGCTTAGAAACAGTCACTTACTTGCATGCTGGATAAATAAGAAAGCCTGCTGACTATATTTATTTTACTATCATTATGTCTCCACGGGGAGAGTTAGTCAAAAAAGTAGAGGCTGTTAACATCTTGGGGTGTGTATATGTACATATAAAATACCCTAAAAAATGCATTTTTTCTTTATCTCAAATCATGATTCCATGATTGCAGAAAGTCCACATATTAGAATAAATTGCCTCTACATGTTTGTTTATAAGTTGGACATTTTTAACTCCATTAATTAGTGTTCATTCATTCATCGGGTAGTTATTGAGTGTCTATGATATGCCAGATACAAAAAAAATGGTACATTTCTATCCCAAGAGATGTTCACAAGGTAGCTAGGTGCCCAGGCTAACCTATGGTAACTTCCTCTTAGCTCGGGCTGCCATAGCAAATTACCATAGACTTGGGTGGATTAAACCACAGGAATTTATTTCTCACAGCTCTGGAGAAGATGCCAGCAGGGTTGATGGCTGGTGTGGGCGCTTTTCTTGGGTTGCAGACAGCTGCCTTCTCCCATGTATGTCCTCACATGGCTTTTCCTTGGTGCATGAGGGGAGACAGAGAGCAGGCAAGCGCTACAGTGTCTCATCTTATAAGCACACTAATCCCACCATGATGACCCCACCTTCATGACTTCATCTAAATCTAATTACCTCCCAAAGGCCCTATCTCCTTTGCCATCACATTGGGGTTAGGACTTTGATAGTCCACCTAGCAGCAAATGTGATATTTCATTCACAATGTTAGCTCAGTAGACCAAGGCATTTCAAATCCACCTAGGGGAGTAGAACCCGGGCTCCTCTGGGCTTCTGCAGTGGTTAGGGAAACAGAATCTCAAACCTTTGGAGAACAGGAGCTATTGAGGCACCAGACACCTCAGTCCGAAGACCCAGGAGGCTTGGGGCTTAGAGGAGAGTGAGGCTCAGGACAGCTCCTGAAGCAGAGTTGGTCAAATCTCTGCAGTGGAGCCCAAATCCATAACGAATGTGCTCTTGTAAGTCAGGTGTCCTTACTTTAAGGCCTTCTTGCATCTTTGAAGCTTCTTAGGTTCAAGTTCAATCAGGCAATACAACAAAACAAATAAAGATAACACAAACCTTCAATGTATTATAATAAGCCTGCAGTTTTTGCAAAGCTGCAATTACAGAGTGCTTTTAACCAGGCCTGATAAAGCAGACTGGGTACATAGCCAACTCTCAGCAGTGTCAAAGCAACATCCACCAAGCTCAGCCCTCAACTAGAAATAACTTGACTTTTCTAGGGTTTGATCATTTCCTTAAAAGCCTGTATGATCAAAGCCAGCCTGAATGGAAAAGGATCAAAAGATGGAAAATTATACAAATACAGGTTCAGATTTTGACTTAACCCTAACAACTAGGGTGGCTGATTCCTTTTCAGAGAAACCTCCCCACATCTCAGAGAAATAATCAACACGTACTACGTAGAGGTGGAATGCACCTTTTCCCTGTCATCCTGAATCCATGCAAAATCAATCAATAACTCTTAGCAGAATCTTTGACACACAGATTTTCAAAATGGAACGTCAAGCTCCTTGTGATGTTTTTAACAGAAGAAAGGGGGAAAAATACACCTACGTTTTTCTTCCCCCATCTATTCTTAAAATTAACAAGGCACGTGAGGACATTCAGTTATCTTTGAGTGACTTAAACCATGCGTGGGGCTGTACTGAGTATGTGTCTCTGTCACAGTAGACTAGGGCCTACCAACAATTCGAAGACTTGTCTGGTTCTATGCAAGGGTTTTTATCTCCATTATCCCAAAGGCTCCTCACAGCAAGGTATGAAAGACTAGACATACAGCCATCGGGCAGAAAACCGAGTCTCCTAGAGCTTAAGAAACTCTCACTTGTGGCCACACAGCTAATGGCAGAATCATAGTCAAAATTAGGAATTTCCCTTGCAAATCTTTTTCCATCTTTAAATAAGCTTGGGAACCCAGAGCTCCGCCTTTCTGTGGGTGGCTGAATATAGCCTGCAGATGTGTTTTGTTTTGGTTTTCGTCTTATTTTGTTTTTAACTGAATTACTTCTACTATGTTTTAATTGAATTAGTTCTACCAAACATCAGGAGCTTTCACATAAAAATCTGGATTTTTGACATATTTTGAAAAAGTCAGAGTTCAGACTGATACTGGTACGGGTAACAGAACGATAGGACTAAAAGGAGACCCCAGCTCACTTCCTGGAGAATGTTGTCATAACCCCAAGCTCATCAAAGACCTCCTCTCTCTCCATGATCTCATACTCATCTACACAAAACCTTAACAAGCGATTCATTTTGCTTCGTCTTCTGTAGCTGTGCTCTTGTGATTTCCCTCCCCCTTGAGATGCCCTGTCTATCTTGTCAATTTGGTGGGTATATGTGATCATCTTTCAGGAGTCCACTCAAATGCTGCTGGTTTCATGAAGTCCAGTCTGGTATTCCTATAACTAGACAGGCTTTTGTCAGGGTTCTTGAGCATTTTCTTGTGCTTATTTTATTGAACCTCTTTTCACAGGTGCATATTCGGTGCTGGGCACACAGTAAGCAGTCAATAATGTTTTGCTCATTACTATCAATAATGACCTAAATAGTATTTGTCATGTGCCAGACACTGTTAAAAGAGCCTTACTCATGTTAATTCATTTAAGTCTCACAATGACCTATTATTATACCCATTTCACATAGAGAAAACTGAGGCATAGTCAAGATTAGAAAAATTTCCCTACTCACTGTCTCAGTTATTGAATGGCAGAAAAAGAATTAGAACATAGCCTGGCTACCTTTGGATAGGTGAGGGGATGAGTAAGTACATGAATAGTTAGATGGAAGGAAGGGAGAAAGAGAAGAAAAGAAAGTGAGAAGGAGGGAGGGAAGGGTAGATGCACCGTCAGGAACAGGGAATAGTAAGTGGAGAGGGATGTAAAAGAGTATTTAATGATGCAGGAACTTCGAGCCTCTTGATGGGGCAGGGGCAGTGGTGTGTGCTGGTAAATTTTATAACCAGCTTTCTGGGGAAAAGTCTCTTTGTAGTGTAAATACTCCTACCATGGCTGATTTCAAGATACCAGCATGATATCACTGAACAGAGTTGGAGAGAGAAAATGTGAACAATTGTTGGTTCAGGCCAGTTCTAATGCACCAGGGCATGGGGTATGCCAAGGACAATGACAGACAAAAGGACAGGTAATAGCTAGGTGGTGAAGGTCCTTTGAAATCACACGGAAGATGCAATCCTCTTATATGCCACCAGGAGTAATTTAAAGGTTTTGAGCAGAGACAGTGATATGATCATATGGTTATGAAGAGTTGGATGCAACATAGACACATGGTCAAAACTTTAGGAACCTTTCTTCACCTTCCGATATCTTACCTGCATGACAATTACTGCTACAAGGAAAGTTATCAGTTGTTTCACATTTTTCCTTCCCTGTCCCTTTACTGGTCAGTCATTCTTTCCTCTGCATCCCCCCTCTTCCCCCCCTCACCCCTTTATTCTAGGCTCCCAGAAATGCTCCAGGAGAATTGCAAAGTGTTCATCTAGAACTTTTGGATCTGTATCATGTACGGGCTTGAAGGCCTAAGCAAAGAAGTGAGTCTGAATCAACTTAAACAGGGAAGTCATCATATAAAGTATAAATAAAACACTATCAGACACATCTTTGGCATTATAACCATAGAGCTGGAAGGAGCTTTAGAAGCCATTTAGTTTCCAATCATTCTCTTATTGGGGAAACAGAGTCTAAGATCAGTCATAGCCTCCCGGATTCCTCGCCAAATGAACATTGGCTTGCATTTCAGCTTTCAATGGCCCCCTTGGCTAAGTTCCCTGTAGCCTTGAACAGCCTAGGAGCACAGAATTGGTTAGAACCAAAGCTGGAACTAGAAACAAGTTGCCAAGTTGCCTGGTTCCCATCAAATAGTCTACAGGCACACAAAGAGGGCATTTTTCTGAGATGTTGCCTCCCCCTGCAAAGTCAAAGGCTTTCTTAGAAGAGTATTTTTCTTCTTCTTCTACTACTAAGGAGGTTCCATTTTCACCAATTAGAGCAGACAAAAACACACTACTCTCCAGGAGCAGGGACATTCTGTCATCTTCCCCCAAGAGTGAACAATATTAGTCATCTGTTTGGGAAACACTCCTCTTCAAATCCCAAGGCCTTATTATCTACTTTAAGAAATCTTCTCATGTCGGCCTTTTCCCATGAGTCTCCATTCACCTACCGGGGAGGGGCCATTTCCTGATAACTAGGAAGTGGTCAGGGAAAGGAAGTGAACCTTGAAAAATAATTGTGGTTGCTCTGTTTTTAAAACATGGTTGAAGGGGAAGTTGAAACTTTTGGCTGAAACGTAATGTAGTCTGATAATTCTCCCTCACCTCAGGTGATATCTTTCAAAGCTACAGGGAACTTAGCCAAGGGGGGCATTGGAATCCCAAACACAAGCCAATGTTCATTTGGCCAGGATCCAGGAGGCTATTGCTTATCCAAAGAGGCCCATATCCAAGGTATCCCATAGCTTGGCTGTGATCCTGACGTGGGACCCTCTTTCAGTCAAAGGTCTCCTCTACTTCCCAGCGCCCATCAGTATCCAGAGCCTTGATCCCTATGACTGGAGCAGATAAAGCCAATTCCCTGACCCAGAGAAATGAAAACAGGTCTGAGGAGGAAGATCCCAGAAAGCTAAATCAGCTAGATGGACTCTATGTTGCAATTGCCCAGACCCACCCCAATTTATACCCACTGCCTGGGAGAAACAGCTAAGATCCCTTTCATTCTCTGAAATGTCCCAATGGCACCCTCATCTGGAGTTCTTAGGGCCATAGATCTCAAAGGCAGTGGCCAGCAGAATTCAATCAATCTATGAACTTGAATGGGAAAAAAGTCACAACTTGGTTCATTAACCTGAAGCAGCAATGTAGCATTTCATTCCATTATGAATGTGAGTCATAAACTCCCAATGCAGTAGGAGTACCAGTGATTTTGCCACCAATATCAATCAGGTATTTTAACATCACAATGCAGTTGCTACCATTATCTCACGGTGGCATTTTTTGCTCATCCCTACTTTGAAATGATGGTGGCCATTAATCTCACCACCAGATCTTGTTATGCTGGCCTTTTCCCATGGGTCTCCACCCACCTGCCTGCACCGAAGCCATTTTCTGATAACTAGGAAGTAGACATATGTAATAGTGGCTTATTTTATAAGTAGATAAATAGAAATTTCAATAAAATTGGTTTATGCTTTATGCACTGTATTTTATGCATTTAAATACAACATGCTGGGGCCCCAGGCTTTGTCAGATGGCCAAATGGCACCATGTGGTCAATAAGAATAGAAGTCCTTGGCCTGGTGATTGAGAAGCCACATTAATGAGGTGTTCTGGGATATGAGGGAGAGACCATGCCCTCTGGCTGAGGAGTCCGCCTGTCTGAGTTGATCTAGACTTTTAAAAATTAGTTAGCACATTCTGTTTCTTTGCACAGCTCGTCTTCCTAAGATCTTTGTTAACCCCATTCTCTGTCTTCTCTTATTCTTAGGCCTCTTTCCCCCTTATCCCTTAATTCAGGTTTACTATCTGCTATCTCTTAGTCTTCCTGTGCTAATTGCTGGGTTATCTTACTTCCAGTGGTGTTGTCCCTTGTTGTCACACCTCTCTGCTCCTTTTTCTCTCCTATCTGCTGCTGGCTTTCCTGACCCTGCCTTTCTCAACTGGCGTTCCTGACCTGGTTGGCCACACACCACCCCTTTTTCTTAGGGTCTGTAGCAGATGGTTTGGGTACCAACAGTCTATACTACACTTGTCCTTTGAGAATATTATTCATTTTATCAACGGATAGTGCTTCTGAGATTCAATGAAAACAAACCGGCCACCCCAATAAATGACTACACAACACTCCATAGCAGGAAGATAAAAGCTTTGAAACACTGAGCTTAAATATAACCATGGAAAGGGTAGAAAGGATTCCTCTTGATAATCCCTGATGGGCAGATCAGCAGGCTGGACCAAGACTCTGCTCAGTACATCAGTTCCCAGTGTAGCACAGGAAAGCATACTGCTTAGTCACTGCTAACAGGAGAGCCTTCAGTAAGCAGGCCTATCTAACGACTGTTTCTCAACGCATAGCTAAAGTTAGAAGACTGGGTAAAGCCACATGACCTCATGTCCTTTGTGCTTTAAGTCTGGACAGATATAAAAGTACACTGTATCTTCAGAACTGTCCTCACCAGGAGACATAGTTGTATTGAAATAAGAGTCTTTCCCAGTAAAGGGCTGAATCCTTTTTCTATCAAGACTTATTCTACTAAAAATGGAAAGAAGGAGGGAAGGAAGAAAGGAAGAAGGAAGGAAGAAAAGAAGGAAGGAAGGAAAGAAGGAAGGCAGGCAAGCTGCAAAGGAGGGAAGGGGGAGGGAGAGGGGGAAGAGGAAAAGCAGGGAAGGAGGAAGGAGGAGGGGGAGGGAAAGAGAAAAACAAACAAACAAACAAATAAACCTGTATTTGAAAATATACTTACTGCTTTGTCAAGTATTACTCCACGGTTGAGAATAGCTTCACATGGTTTAAATATTTGTTTCTATTTTATTTCTAACAAAAGGCACCTAAAACACTTTTTAAAAAACTGTTTGAAAATGTAGTGACATTTGCACTGTGTAAGTATTAACATAAAATGTAGCTTAGAGAGCTTAGGATAAAATGAAACCATATATTTTGTAACCTTTGCTAATCTTTTCACTTATCCTCTTAAAGAATAAAATCTGTTTTTATGGGGGGTGGTTCTTTCTTCAGCAGTTATTCATTTATTTATTTTAAAAGAATCATATACCCCTTACTATTACTATTATTACTGCCTGTGGGGAAACAGTGTGTTCAAGCCTATCAGCCTAGAAGATCCCAGATTTCATTCTCACATGAGATGGCCATTTCATATGTCATGATGAGATGTATCAATTCACTAAAGCTTTATAAAGTATACTATTTCAGATATAAGAGCGTCTGTCAAGGTTTCAAACCATTTATCAAACAAAGTTCATCAAAGTCAAAATGTGCAGATAAAATGAATAGAAAATTTATTAATCTTATGGATTATTCAAATCTAAATATAGATTAAAGGATTATATATTTATTAAAAATAAAATCCACAAGGGTAAAGCTTCTTAGCCTCTAGTTTGGCCTTTTGTTTGGTTTTCAATATCTTCTTTAAGCTCTTTCTACAGAACCTTATTATTTGGCTTCACTTGTTATTAAAAACAGACAAAGTCAAATGTTCTGGGTCTTGAATATTCTTTATTTTAAAATATCTAACCCCAAATGGGAATTTTAACTCACACTATGTATTGCATAAGCATATCTATTTGCTTAAATGCTTTAATTTTTTCATATTCTTTGTCTCAGAGTGTGTTGTTTACTAGTAATTGTCATTCTAAATGCCAACAAACTCATATTTATACAATATAAGATTAATATACAGCAAAAAAATTGTCCCAGCAGATGTGTTGTGTGGAATGTTTGATGTTACACCACACAGGTGTTGAGGGGCCTGGACTACATAAATATGATGAGGTTACAGCTAACAACACCAGCTCCCCTGAAAAAGGTAAGGATTAGAAACCAGGATGTCTTCTCAGATTCTAGTGGATTCTCCTTCCAGTGGTTCCTAGAACAACGGCCATTTCTTTTGGATTTTGTCATGCACCTAGTTTCAGTGTTATGTCTCTCTTCTTTAACACTGCTGTCATCCAACTAAACCCATGTCCCCACCTTCAGAAGGTCACCCTTCTGGGATGATCTGATTTTGGGCAGCTCTCCCTGAAGAGTAGGACAGGTGTACAATTCTTTCCTACTTGCGTAAAAACAATATTCATTTCTAATGAATTCTCTAGAAAGTGAATGCTTCCCCCTGAGATAACCAGGGCTCTGAAATTCAAATCAGTCATCCTGACACAGACTGCGGACTGGGATAGAGGGTAGGAAAGGAAGGAGGAAGAGGAGCAGCTCTTAGTGCATGCTGGCTATCTCTGGGCCTTTCTGTCAAACCAGGGACCCTCAGGGTCAAGACTCCTATCCATCTTCCTCCACCCCATGCCTCCTCTGACAGCAGTGACCCTCACCATCACCTTTTCTTTCTCTACCCCAGTCACTATACAAGGCCTAGGTCTTGGTGTGCCCCAGTATTAGAGATGGAAATTCTGCTCCAGGTGACATAGAAGGCACCAGGTTTCCACCATCTGCCTCCCTGATGTCATTCTGAGAAACAGGCTTTTTCCCACCCCAGCTCCCTCTTTGATGGTTTGTCTCCAAGAGGAGGACATCCTGGTATTATAGCTACAGAGAAAAGACATGAAGTATTCTTAGAAACTAGAATTCTGTCCCACAAGAATGCTTCCAGGTATGCGAATCCCCAAGCGCCTGAGGAAGTCTCCTTTGTTGAAAGGGCTTGGTGAGTGAGTAAGTGGCTTAGAAATAGTTTTATTTTTTTCTGAGGTTCAAGTGCATCCACCAGAAATATATTGTTTTGCTTCAGATTTACATCAGCATAAAGTTTAACCCAAGAGTCAAAAATCCAGGAGAAATCTAACCAATTCATTTCATTGTATTCAATGAAATTGATTGAATTTTATCCTCTGCTGAAAAAAATTTGTACCTTGTTTTCACAAATACTTGATGGGGAAAAAAATCTTTTATTTTCACAGACATTTTCACAAGTAGAGCAGGTAGATCTACTCAATCTGACTGAGGGCTTTACTAAAATGATGAGAAATCCACTGAACCTTATTTAGAATCATACAGAGGGTTGCATAGTTAATTTTTGTTGATTTGAAGGCTTATAAATATTCTGCTGCTCTTCCTTCTTTCTTTTTTCTTTTTTGCAAAAGAGGCACAGTGTTGGTAGTTTATTCATTATACGATACAGACTTTTTCTGGTTATGCTGATTGAGAAGCATTTATGGAAAATAAGCAAAAGAGAATTTTTAAAATAAAAAGTCTTTTTCCTAATTAATTTTAAGATGCTGAAAAAACGGCAGCAGTGGACATAATCTATTTATGCACAGACATGCTTTATTTGACCAAAAGTCCAAAGGCAGTGGTTCTCGCACTAGTTATGCTACACATGCACCGGAGTGGCCTTGAGCACAGCCCTGAATCTCTTCCCTGAGCCTGGATTGAGAAGGATGATATCTGAGCTCTCTTTTAGTTCTAACATTCTGTGATCCAGTCTCCAGAGAGGCACTCATTTGCAGAATACAGTTGCTACCTAAAACTGCTTCTCATGTTTCACCATAGAGCAAATCTCGTTCACAACTGATTCTCTCTTTCCATTTCTCCTCACATTTAAAACGGTGAAGAGAAGAGAAGTCCAATATCAGTAGCTATCTCTCTAAATCAGTTTCCAGTCGGAGCCTTCAGCTGTCCCAAGGTGCATCCCAACAGGCTCTCTCTGAGGCAGGGGATATGCAACCCCTGTGTCTCCACAGTACTCTAGGCCAGGGGCTCATAGGTAAGAACTGCCAATTATGATATGCCCCTGGGGTCTGGAGAAAAGGATTGGGGGCCTCACTCATACCTCCTGTGGTCAAAGGGTTTTTAGTACCAAATAGAGCTGGGAGCATGAAACACAACCAGTGTGCTCTGCCCACCAGATGAACCTGCCCCACCATTTAATAGCTGAATGTCAATGAGCAAATAACTTAATTTCTCACAGCTTGGTTTCCTCACCTATAAAATGAGAAAAAAATAGCTTTACTGCCTTTTCAGCTTGTTGCGTGGGCTGAAACTAATGAGCACATAAAATATTTAAGAGAGTGCCTGGAATATAGTAAGATCTCAGTACATGCTGGCCGGCGCTGATTATTATTCTTTCTGCCTGTACCCCCAGAATAGTTCAGCAATGTGAAATAGGTGTGGATTTGGATTCTTCCCTCAAGTTCTCACGGGACATGTTCTAACCTGTTTCTACATGCAAAAAAAAAAAAAAAAAAAAAAAATAAAGAAAGGAAAAAAGAAAAGAAAGAAAGAAAAAGAAGAAAATTGGCCCGGAGCACGAATCCGGGAGATAGGCGCATAGAAAGAAAGAGGATCTTGCGGGGTTCAGAGAGGAAATCCTGTGGAGTGAAGGTTTTAAGTCTGAGATCCTACCTCAGGTCTCCAGGTAACTCTGACATAATCCGCGCTCTAGCACCAGACCTGACCTGAGAGGGTGTGGCCTTGGTGCTCAGGACTGCACGGAACCTAGCGGAGGGAATCCCCATCGGCTCCTTGGGGCTCTGGAGTTTGCCTCCGCCGGGCAGAGAGCTCGAGCTGGCTGCTCCTGAGGTGCCTCTGGAGTGACTGTGCCTGGCCTCGGGATTCCTCCCCGGGAGCACAGGAGATGAGACACCTCCTCCAGTCTGGCCAAGGCGAGGGACCCAGCAAAGGGGACTGCCTTAAATCTTGCTTTTTCTAAACTGGTAGAGAGCAGGAAGGACACCCGCAGAGAAGCTTGTGCCCCTAAAAGCCTGCCTGTGGGAAGTCTAAACAGAGGACCTGAAGGTTGTTGTATCGGGCTCCAGACCCAAGCAACCTCCCAATGTTGCTATGGGGCTAGTGGGAACCAAGGACCCGCTCTCGGACCAAAGCACCCCCGGGAGAGGGGTGTGCACCTCCACCTTCCTCGGGAAGAGAAGGGTTAAGCGAGGAGGTTCTTCCTGTCTCTGGCAGTCCCCACCTGGAAAGGAAGGGGGCTTGGGGACTCAAAGTGGGGGAGATGGCCCCTTCTTAGAAACAGCAGTGTAGGCCCCTTCCGCAAATGGTTTTGCACCCCAGATTACTGGGTACAAAGGAGAAAGGAGCCTCTCTTTCCTGCATCCACCAAAACATCTGCGTCCACCAAGCAATCTACCTGGGGACTGCAAGGTGAACCGACCCCCCACCCCCCGCCCTGGGTCCCAGGCCTGAGAGCTGGGTCTCCCCCCGCCCGCTGCCCACACCCGTCGCTCTGCGTTTCCCGCACGCCCTCCGGCTCTGCGCTCCGAGCCTTCCAGGCGCAGGGCTCCCCCCTTCCCTTGCTCCGCCCAGGTGCGATTTGTGAGGGGCGGAGGAGGGTGGCTCCCACCGCAGCCTCCACTCCTGCGCTCTCTTCCGACCAGTTGGGACCCCTGCCTACTTGCGGGGCGCTGGGGACACCCCTACCCCGCGCACGTCTCCTCCAGGGGACCAGGGGTCCCCTTCCCACACTGCGGCTATGGTGACATCCTTGACTTCCGAGCGCCCGGCAGGGAAGGTGGGCGTGGGTCTACCGACCTGGCTGCGGAGGTGAAGGGGTGTAGAACCAAGCGGGTTCCAAAGAAGGGAGGGGACTGTAGTCCTCTTAGAGCCAGGAGAAGCATCTCTGGTCCATGATCTGACCATTCAGTCACCGCCCAAGAGGCCAACGCACTCAGATTGTCGCGGGGAGGTTTGTTTGCTCCTGGGGAGGGAGATCGCCCCATCCCAGGCACCCGGCAGCCTGCCTCCGCGAGTACCCAGGGCCCGGCCTCCCCAGGTACCCTGCCCCTCCCCCGCCTGCATTTACATACCCGGGCCAGCGCCCTCCGGACTCGGATCCCTTTTCCTCTCCGTCAGATGGCCTCTCGGGGCTGGCCCCTCGCCCGCATTTGCAGAGCCTCGACCGTGGGCAGATCTACCCCGTACCCTCAGCTGCCTCCACCTCCCCCATCGTCAACCTTTCCCTCCCTGAACCACTCACTTCACCCACCCATATCTGCACTTGCAGTTCCCACGGCGCACAGCCGCAAGCCACTCCAAGGGTTCCATTGCCGAGTCGGGGGTGGCGCGCGCCAGGGTGGACTGACTCCCACCGCGCTGGACCCAGCGCCAGGGGTGGCCTCAGCCTTCCTCCACGTCCCGCCTGTCGTATTCCACCTTCTCTGTTCCTACCCAGCCCCTAGAGGCAGGGTGAGCTCTTTTGGGTCCCCAACCCTCGCCTCTAGAGCGGGAGCTGCGGGGAGTGAAAAGTCGGCTGTCGAGAACACACGGGGAGAAATGGGCAGATACATATGGCAAGGGGGCTGGGGGAAGGGCGCACGCCAGAACTCAACGTGCAACTTGCAGGGCACGGGGCGAGCACCGCGCGGGGAAGGGGTCACAAAACTTTGCAGACTATTCCACGGCAGCCGGCTGAACGGGAGCAAAGAGGGTCGACTCCGTCTCTCAAGGCGGGGTGCCTGCAAGTGTCTGCTCAAAAGCTTCGGGGGGGTTCGACAGGCACGGCTCGGATCGGGGGTGACGGTTCCCCTCCACTCGTTCCCGGAGGGATGGCCTAGATTCCGGGGCGGAGGGACCATCCCGCGCTCTGCGAAAAGCAACAGGCGGCTGCACCTTACCTTGCGCCAGTCCCGGGCCGGGGTGGCTGCTCCATCCTCGTGGCACAGGAAGGAGCCGTTGGGCGCGTGTGCCCGGCGCGGCGCGCGCTGCCAGGGCTGCAGCGGCCGCCGCCTCCAGCCGGCTGCACGCCGGGCTGCCCACCTGGGAGCGGGCCGGCGGGGCTGGACTCCCCGGCGGCGGCGGCGGCGGCGACGCAGGCGGTGCGTGGCGCGGCGGGCGTCCTCTGGCGCCGCCACCGGGCGAGGGTGCGGCCCGGGCGGCCGTGCGGGGCACGACTTGGCTCGCGTCGCTGCGGCGGCCGCTGCAGCCCCTGCTCCCGGCTCTGTAGCCTCGCCGGAGGAGGGGGAGGGAGGAGGAGGAGGAGGAGGAGCAGGAGACAAAGACGCGAGGGAGGCGAAGAGCCGCTCGCCCCGACGCAATCGGCTCAGTCACTAGAGGGGAATCGCCTCCAAACCCGGGCTGGGGAGGAGGGAGGAGGGCGAGGCGGCCGGGGACTAGAGAGGCAGCCCGGAATTAACGTGACAGCCAGAGCCTTGCGGTCGCCTCGCCGGCGCCGATCTCTCGCCTCCGGGTTGGGGGGTCCGGGATGGAGAGAGGGGCGGGGGCTGAGAGCAGTGGCTGCCCTGGAGCACCGGCGAGGTGGGAGTCCCGCTCCCACCGCCGCTCTCGCCTTCCTTCCTCACTCCCCCTGCACGGCTCCACTTGCAGGATGCCATGGCCCCATTCCTTCTGTTTTTCCAACTACTGAGATCGGAGCTGAATTTAGCTGGTAGCAGAAGCAAAACGTGGGGATGGGTGGATCGCCCTCAGTGGGGGAAAAGCGGGTGCTGAAAATCAATTGGACACAGGATTGCTTACCCGAAGCCCAGCGCTGTGCTTGGGAGGGAGGGTGGATCAGGTGGGACTCCTGCCCCCGCAAGACTCCCTCGCCAGACCTCAGACTTGAGTTTCCCCTGCAGTTCTTGGAGCCCAAAGTTTTGGGGGTTGAGTTGTGGCCTCTGATCCTCACCCTCAACCAGTCCAGCTTCCCAAAGCATAAGAAGCTCGAGTTCACTCTCCTTTTCCCTTCCAGGGTTGCCTTGAATGTGCAGCGGAAATCGTGTCTATAGGCCCCTTCAGAAAGTGCGTGTATGTGTTTTCAGAGGAAGGCAAATTGTTAGTTTGAGTAGTGATGCGCTTATTTCATGATTTTCATTATTTATCAGATCTGCACCAGGAACCAATTGGGGGCAGAGGAACCCGCCTCCCCAGCCTCTACAAACACCTCCTTCTTTCTAAAGTCCTTTTCCATTCCCACCCGCGCCACACCAGGCAGAATCAAGCTTTCCTTTCTTCTCTTTGTCGCCACAGAGTTGTATTTGCCAGTTGCTTGCAGAACTTACATATTTGTAGATTTGGATCTCTGTCCTTACCTGTGAGTGTTTCCTCTGTTTTTTGTTTATGTTTTCCACTGCAACATCCAGCAGTATTTTGAATCTACTGGGTACTCCAGGAATGCTTAGCCAATTGAAGGTCATTTTCTCCTTCAAAATGAGCTCAATTTCAGCATTCCTATAGTTAAAGAGACTCAGGGAATGAAACTTTCAAGAGTTTGTGTGTGTGTGTGTGTTGGGGGGGCACATACAGTTACATTCACAGCCCCTTTGCTGGAAAGATAAAATTATTTAATTCATTGTTGTCTCCAATCTTCTTCCAATGACTCCTCCCTACCTCTGTCTGCTGAATTTTCAAAGGCTGAAGGAAACCAAGCTGTTGAGCACCTGCGTAGAGCAGGAGATGGGAGATGGTCAGTCAGCTGCCAGCACCTACAGCAAGCCCATTCCAGGTGGAGAACGACCAAAACATCTTTATCATTTCATGACCTGTGTCAAGTATGTTGAAAGCCTGCCAAAGTTTCTTCATTTCCAAGGAGGCTCTCTTATCCTGGATGCATTTTAGAAGTCTGAACCATGCTTCATCGCTGAGAGGCGAAGAAATTTGCTTTGAAGTTAGTCTAAGGATAGTTTACATTGTTGTTTTCTGCCTCACAGAAAGATACCCCACATCATGAATACTCTATGAAAAAGGTCTATAATGTAGGAGGTTAGACTAAATGACTCTCAATATACCTTCGAGTTTTAGATTTTATGATATTGTGATTTGAAAGGCCGTGTTTTGAAGTGTTTTTGTTTTTTGAGTCGGGGTCTCACTCTGTTGCCTAGATGGGAGTGCTGTGGCATAATCACAGCTCACTGCAGCCTTGAACTCCTGGGCTCAAGGGATTCCTCTTCTTCAGCCTCCCAAGTAGCTTGTTTGTTTGTAGAGACAGAGGTCTCACTATGTTGACTAGGCTGGTCTTGAACTCCTGGGCTCAAGTGATCCTCCCATCTGAGCCTCCTAAAGTGCTGGGATTATAGGCATGAGCCACTGCTCCTGGCCACATCTTTTTTTAAATGAGATTTTAGAACGCAGACATAGGTACATTTGGATAGCAGGTATATAATTTGCTATAACTTTTCTGAAAGGATATTTGGTGTTACTCAAAAGATGAAGTTTGTGCATGCCATTGCCCCAGTGGGGAGGAAGGTTTCTAATTCTATTAATTCATCCTCATGAATAATCAAGGATATACAAGACTTGTCTATAAGGATATTCATTGCAGTGGGGTTTTCACTACTGGAGAATTGAAAGGAAACAAAATTAAACTTAAATGTCTAAGAAGAGAGGATTGGTGAAATATTGTGTTAATCTCTGCAATGGAATTTTTGTCAGATATTAAACTGTTGTAGGTGAATAATGTTATGAATTATATTTTTTATAATATAATGTTATTTGAAAATTTCAAATGCAGAAGGTGATATATAGAATAGCAAAAATTAAAATCTGTAGTTAAAAAGTCTGGGTTTGAAAGCAGGCATTTCTACTTGCCGGCTACGTGATCTCAGACCTGAACCTCCAGTATACCAACTGTATAATTGACTTGATGTTACTTATATTGCAGTGTTGTTGTGTATTATCTGGGACAGCCTTTATGAAGCACTGAGCGTGGTGCTTAGTACATAGTACAATCTCAGTATAGTTTTCTTTGGCAATCATTAGAACTATAAAAGTGAATTTAAGGCATAATATATTTTCTGGTATTACATACACCAGACATATTATACATATATTTGGACTCAGGTACACAATAATACATACTCCAGTATTAATAGTGGCTATCTATCCCTGTTGGACTCTGAGTGTCTTCAAAACACATGTATAGCAATCATAAAGTAAATATTATATAGTAAAAAGCAGTGGAGTTTGTTTTTCATTTAGTTGGAGTCTCACTCTGTCACCCAGGCTGGAGTGCAGTGACACACTCACAACCACCACAGTGTTGATCCACTAGGCTCCAAAAAACGTGTATAGTAATCATAAAGTAAATATTATAGAGTAAAAAGCAGTGGAGTTTGTTTTTCATTTAAGTTGGAGTCTCACTCTGTCGCCCAGGCTGGAGTGCAGTGGCACACTCACAACCACCGCAGTGTTGATCCACTAGGCTCCAGTGATCCACCTCAGTCTTCCAAGTAGCCGAAACTACAGGCGTGTAGTTGTTTTTCATTTTAGTTGTCTTTTAATTTAAATAACAAAACATTTCTAATTATTGACACAGGAAACCTCTGGACTCAGATGCTTTTGCTTTAGTTGATTCATCAACAGGTCGTCAACATGACTTGCTGACTGTTGATGTTACCCGTCCTATAAAAAGGATAAATGACAAAGCATGGAGTTTGTCACCTCCTATATAAACTTAGATTTATTTTGTAACAACCAGGAATCATGTCCAGCTCAGCAAAATATACTGTTTAATTTAAGGAGCTGATTGGTGGCTACTCTTGCCTTGTCTTGGCAGCCAATAAAGGGGGGGGCATCAGAAGCTATATTTGTAACTTTTGATTAATGAATGCGAAAAGGAAGCCTATTATTGAAAGGCTATGACCCTCACATTTATGTAGTGACCCTTCTGGGTCAGAGGTGGATCTTTTGCAAAAGTTGTCTGTATATTTAAAATGTTACAGAAATGCCGGACTCGGTGGCTCAGCCTGTAATCCCAGCACTTTGGAGACTGAGGTGAGTGGATTGCCTAAGCCCACAAGTTCGAGACCAACCCAGGCAACTTGGCGAGACCTCGTCTCTACGATAACTAGTAAATTAGCCAGGAGTGGTAGTACACGCCTGTAGTTTCAGCTACTTGGAAGACTGAGGTGGAAGGATCACTGGAGCCTAGTGGATCAACACTGCGGTGGTTGTGAGTGTGCCACTGCACTCCAGCCTGGGCGACAGAGTGAGACTCCAACTTTAAAAAAAAATTACAGAAATACAGAAAGGAATATGATTTATTGACATTTTTAGCTTAACTTTCCTTAGGAATAGGGGCACATCATTTCAAAATCAATATGTTCCAGAAAATTTTGCATGTGAAGGGAATTCTTTGAATTTTAAATTGTATTCTCTCTTTGAAACTCTTTACAGAAATGGAAATGCATTCCTCTGAGCCCAGAAAATGAGTTGGAGTGCCCAAAACTCTGCTGTCTAATGGATAAATGGGATCACGACATGAAGATGTTATTATTATGAATCCTTTGTGGAAGGTGTTCCAGTTAACTGTTCTTAATAACAAACCACTCCAAAACTTCTTGGCTTAAAATAACAGCAATCATTTATTTAGCCCAGTCTAGAATTTGGACAAGGCTCACCAAGGAAGGTCCACTTCTATCTCCCTCAGTGTCAGCTTAGGGCCCCTTGACTCAGGACTGGAGGAGGATCCACTTTCCAGATATGTGGTCATGCCGGACAGGTTGGGTTCTTGTTGTTGATTGAATACTCAACAGGTGCTGAGAGCCAGGGACCTAAGTTTCTCTTCACATAGGCCTCTCCATGTGCATCTTTTTTTATGGGTTCTCATCAACTTCCTTAACCAAAGGGTGTTGGGTTCACCAAGGGAACTCCAGTAGGGATCAGACCTCCTATGGATTATTAAATCATGAACAGTTTAGCCCTGTCAATTATTTAGATGTACCCAGTGTTCAAATGCTATAAATTGTTGTCCAGAATGCACCATGTTGGCCAGACACAGGGGCTCACTCACACCTGTAATCCCAGCATTTTGGGAGGCTAAGGTAGGAGGATTGCTTCAGCCCAAGAGTTTGGAACTCACCTGGGCCACATAGGGAGATCTTGCCTCAATAAATAAATAAATAAGTAAATAAATAAAATTAACTGGGCATGGTAGACACCTATAGTTTATGCCCCCACAATCCAAACTCTGAGGCAGAAGGATTGCCTGAGTACAGGAGGCCAAGGCTGCAGCGAACCATGATTGTGTCATTGTACTCCAATCTGGGTGATAAAGTGAGACCCCGACACACACACACACACACACACATGCACGCACACACAAATCTATACCATAAAAATATATTTTTAAAAAGAGAATTAACAAGGCAAAGTGAACTAAATAAAATTAGACAGGCATAGTGGACGCCTGTAGTCCCAGCTACTTGGGAGACTGAGGCAGAAGGATTGTCTGGGCACAAGCGGTCGAGGCTGCAGTGAACCATGATTGTGCCACTGTACTCCAACCTGGGTGATAGACTGAGACCCTGACACACACACAAATCTATACTATAAAAATATATATTTAAAAAAATAGAACGAATAAGACAAAGTAAACTGTGAATTAGCTAATCACCTGAATACGTTTGGCAAATGGATAAATTTTTCTGTCATTTCGTGAGATAATTTCATCAATGATTCATTCAATTAAGTGAATTCTATATTTTAACAAAAATTTTAATGATAATGTCACATAGGGAGGACCAAATAATTCTCTACTGTGGTTTTTAAAGAGCTCTGCAATTTAACTTTCTTTCCTGCCCTATCTCATCACTTCTCCTGGCATCTCATGTTTATCCATCTATTTTGACTTGTATGAGGGATAGCTTTTGACAGGTCTGTTTCCCCCACTAGACTCTAAGTTCCTTGAGAGCAGAGAGTTTTTCTCAATCCCTTTATGCCCCCCACAACCCTGCATGAAGTATATGCTTGATACATACTTATTGAAAAGATGAATAATTCAACACCCCTTGCCTTTCTAACTCAATGGTGCCTTTTCCAAAATGGCAACATTGCTTGCGAGCATCTCCACAGGGAAGCCAATTAATTCTCTGAAACTGGAAAATGTTTTGAAGTTCCACGCTACTTTAGAAGCACTCAAGAACATTAATATGTGCCATAAAGATTTTATTATTATTTCCCTGACACATAAATGGTGAATAATCCCTTTCTAAAGTGTTTGTTTTGGATATACTCAAAAAATTTGCAAAGAGGAATGTATTGTTGGCTCATTTCTGCTAATGGACACCTTATGTAGACTGAATAAGATATGGCCTCTTCTAGCTCTATTGCTTGTTCATTTCTTCAGATTTCAGAGCTGCTATTTATACTATGTGCTTCCTGCCAGAAAGAAAGAAAGTTGACCAAGACATGAGAATCAGCCTTCTGAAGGTCCTATGTCTTAACAGGCAGTGTGGCTCCCTATGGGATGCTAGGAGCACCCCAGCCATCTAATTGCTGTCATGTGACTACAAGCCTGCATGATCTGATAGAAAATTCCTATCCCAAGCTGAAATAATCTCTTCCTTGGAAATTTTGTACAAGAAAAATGAGGGTGTTGGGTTAGCCTCTCTGGCAGCTAAAACTGCAAAATGTAAATATCATAGCTGCCATGAGCAGGTCTCCCGTGTGGAGACAGCCACGCTGAGCCATAAAGATGGCACGCTGGAACGGATGTGAGAGACAGAGCAATTCCCTGTAGCGTCTGTGTCCCTGGGTCCAGCTATTTAAACGTCCACCCATGTCTTTGCTTTCCCCACAGCTTTTTATCCATCTAATTGTGCCAATAAATTCGCCTTTTTACTTAAAGTGGTTCAAATTTTGTTTCTGTCATTTGAGATAAAAAAAATCCAACTAATTCAACATCGAAGAAAGATTTAAGGAATGACTTTCAGAAAATGTTTGATTAAAAGTTGGAGAGTACTGAGGGATGCTTTGATATGATGCTTACATTTTTTGCAGTTAAGTCAGCAAAGAACATAAACTGAAATCTATTTCTTCAGACAATAAAAATAAGACCTTAAATGTAAAAACAGGATCCTAGGGTTTGTGATTAACTAGCATGTAAACTTCATGAAAGCAGAAATTTGGATCCTTCACCATTATACTCTAGCAACTAGAATAGAATTCTGTATACAATAGGAGCTTAATAAGCATTTGTTGAATTAATATATTTCCTTGTTGTATTTCTACCTTATTCTCAGCTATAAACCAGCCATCATGCTAAAGTTTCAAAATTTCATTTTTTTTTTACCAGACCTTGGGGTGGGGGCAGGAGGCAACTTGTGGCTTGAGAGGACTTGATCTCATAGACTTAACAGTTTTCTCAAGGGCACACAGGTTCTGTATGTTGGGGCCAGGACTTGAATTCAAGATTGTCTGTCTCTAAATGGTGTGTCCTCTGTATCATTCCACA
>CAUYQG010196821.1:0-31295 GCA_963574415.1 Tarsius wallacei
GACTTCGGCAAAGTCTCAGGGTATAAAATAAATGTGCAAAAGACAATCGCATTTCTAAACACGAATAACAAACAAGCAGAAACCCAAATAAAAAGCACAATTCCATTCACAACAGCCACAAAAAAAAAAAAAAAAAAAAAAAGGAAATACCTTGGCATCTTCCTAGCCAGAGATATGAGAGATTTTTACAATGGGAACTACAAAACACTGCTCAAAGAAATTAAAGATGACACAAACAAGTGGAAAAACATTCCATGCTCATGTATTGGAAGACTCAACATTGTTAAGATGTCCATTTTACCTAAGGCATTCAACAGATTTAACAAAATATCCATCAAATTAACAGCAACATTCTTTTCAGACCTAGAAAAAACAATACAGGAATTCATATGGAAACATAAATGACCACAATTAACCAAAACAATCCTAGCAAATAAAACAAAGCAAGAAGTATCACCCTCCCAGACTTTAAACTTTATTATAAAACTACAATAATCAAACAGCCTGGTATTTGTACAACAACAGGCATATAGACCAATGGAATAGAATTGAGATTCCAGAAGTGAAACCTTAATTTCTCAACCAACTCATCTTCAACAAATCCTCCTCTACCAACTACCGGGGAGAGAAGAACCTATTCAGTAAATGGTGCTGGGAAAACTGGCTGACCACATGGAGAAGATTGAAACAGGGCCCTTACCTATCCCAATACACAAAGATTAACTCTAAATGAATCAGAGACCTAAACATAAAACCTCAAACTATAAGAACCTTGGAAAATGAAGGAGACACTCTTATGGAAGTTGGAAATGGCAACCAATTCCTGATCAAAACCTGAATTCCCCATGCCATGAGAGATAAGATAGGCAAGTGGGACCTCATTAAACTGACAAGCTTCTGCAAAGCCAAAGATACCATCAAGAGAGCAGAGAAACAGTCCACAGACTGGGAAAAGATATTTGCCAACTCTATGTCTGACAAAAGTTTAACATCAAGGATCTACAAGGAACTCAAACGTGCTGAAAAAAACAAAACAAAAACCAAGCAGCCCCATTACAAATTGGGCAAAAGATATGAATAGGCACTTCTAAAAAGATGACATACAAGCAGCCCCAACAGATACATGAAAAAATGTTCAGCTTCACTAGTCATCAAGGAGATACAAATTAAAACTACACTGAGATACCACCTAATTCCAGTCAGAATGGCCACCAACATTAACTCAAAAAATAGCATGATGGAGAGGATGTGGCCAAAAGGGAACACTTCTACACTGCTGGTGGGAGTGCAAACTAGTACAGCCTCTGTAGAAATCAGTGCGGCAATTTCTAAAAGTTCTAAAAATTGACCTTCCATATTACGCTGCAATCCCCCTACTAATATACCTGGAAGAACTCAAATCACTCTATAGAAAAAAATACCTGCACATGTTTGTTTATTGCATCACAATAGCAAGAACATGGAACCAACCAGGCTGCCCATTAAGAGAGGACTGGATTTAAAAAAATGTGGTACGTATACACAATGGAATATTGCACACTCACAAGGAAGAACAAAATCATGAACTTCGCAGCAACCTGTATGGAAATAGAGTTTATAATACTGAGTGATCTTTCACAGAAACAAAGATCTGAGTATCACATGTTCTCACTCATAAGTGGACCTTGAACAACTACCATAATAATATAAGAAAAGGATTGACAGTAGTGGGAGACTGTGGAGGTAGGGGGTAGAGAGATGGGATTAATCTTAGTTGAGATCTGTCTGGGGAAGGGGGGGCCAACCTCATCAACAAGGGTACCTGCACAATGAATATTTATATAACTAATCCTGAAATGTACTCCACAATTTTAAAATAAAAAAAAAAAACAAAAACAATAAAAATTAAAAAGAATACTGAAGGACATTATACAATAATAAATGGCTCAATTCACCAGCAGGGCATATCTACCTTAAATGTCTGTGCATCCAAAAAGGAGCACCCAGATTTTTTAAAAAATGCTAATTAATCTAATAGTGGGAATAGACAGTCATAAAATGATAGTCAGAGATATTAGTACCCTGATAACAGTTTTTGACAGATAAACTGTGTAACAACTTTAAACAGATTGAAGTAGAATACTAATCAAGAAATTTGGAATCTTAACTTGACACGAGCAATTGGATCTAATAAATTTCCACAGAACATTCCACCCAACAGCCACAAGATACACACTTTTCTCATCAACACATGGAGCATACTCTATGATCACATTCTTGGACACAATCAAGTGTGAACCAAACTTAAAAGGTTGAAATCACACACACACACACACACACACACACACACACACACATCTTCTCCAACCAAAGCAGAATAAAATAGACATCATCACCAAAAGGAATCCCCCCAAACACACAAATACATGGAAATAAAACAATATGTGTCTGATTGACTTTTCGGTTAACACAGAAATCAAGATAGAAATAAAAAGACTACTTCAAACAAACAAATAAACACAAAAACACAATACACTAAAAACTATGTGCTAACGTGAAAGTGATGCTGAGAGGGAAGTTTATAACATTGCATGTACACATCAAGAAAACAAAGGAATCTGAAATAAGCAGTCTAACATCATACCTCAGAGAGCTAGAAAGACAAGAACAATCCAACCCCAAAGCCATTAGTAGATGGAAATCAATGAAATAGAAATAAAATTTAATGAAACAGAGAAAAAAAATAGAATCAATGAGTCAAAAAACTGATTCTTTGAAAGGATAAATCAGATTGTTAGACCTCTGGCCAGATTAATGAGAGAGAGAGAGAATCCAAATAAACACAATCAAAAGCAAAACAGGTGAAATTACAACTGACCTTGAAGAAATACAGAAGATTATCAGAGATTACTACAAACATATGTATGTGAGGAAGCTAGAAAATCTAGAGGAAATGAAGAAATTTCTGACAACACACACACTTACAAAATTAAAACTGGAGGAAATTGAAACCATGAACAAATCGATAACAATCCAACAAATTGATTTTATGATGAGCCCTGCCAAAAAATTCACTGGGCTAGATGGTTTCTCAGCTGAATTCTACCAGATGCACAAGGAAAAACTGATACCAAACCTACTGAAGGTTTTTCTAGCAATTGGCAAGAAAGAAATTCTCCCTGATTTATTCTATAAAGACAGTCATCTTGATACTAAAAAGTGGCAAAGACATATCAAAGAGAGAAAACTATAGATTAATATCCCTGATGAACATAGAGGCAAAAATTAACAACAAGATACTAGAAAATCACATCTAACAAGATATTACAGGGTCCTTCATGATGACCAGATGTGCTTTATCTCTGGGATTCAAGGTTGGTTTAAAGTACACAAATAAATAAATGTAATCTACCACTTAAACAGATATAAAACCAAGAAGCACATGATTATCTGAATGGATGCAGAGATAGCGTTTGATAAAATCCAACATCTCTTCTTCAAAAAATCCTGAAACTTTTAACATCAAAAAAAACAGTCCTCAAAATAATAAGAGTCATCTTTGACAAATCTCTAGTAAACATCATACTTTTTTTTTTTTTTTGAGTTGGAGTCTCACTCCATCACCCAGACTGGAGTGCAGTGGCATGCTCCTGGCCACCACAGCCTTGACCTGCTGGGCTCTGGCGATCCTTCCACCTTAGCCTTCCAAGTAGCTGGAACTATAGGTGTGTGTTACCACACCCAGCTAATTTTTTATTTATTGTAGAGATGAGGTCTCACCAAGTTGCCCAGGCAGGTCTCAAACCCACAGGCTCAGGCAGTCTACTCACCTCAGCCTTCCAAAGCACTGGGATTACAGGCTGAGTCACTGAACCCAGCCAACATCATCATAATTAATGGGCAGAAGCTGGAAACATTTTTTCCAAAGAACTAGATCAATACAAGGATGTCTATTCTCAACACTCCTGTTTAATATAATACTAGAATTTCTAGTCAGAGCAATCAGGCAGGAGAAAGAAATTAGAGGTATACAAATGGGAAAAGAGGAATTTAAGTTACCCCAATTCACAGATGATATGATTCTATACCTAGGAAATCCTATAAATTCTTCCAAAAACTTCCTTGAACTGATAAATGGCTTTGGTAATGTCTTGGTATACAAAATCAATGTACAAAAAAATTAGTTTTATTCCTATACACCAACAACAAGCAGGCTGAAAATCACAATCTTATTTCCAATAGCCACAAAAAAACACTCAATATTCATCTAACCAGAGATGAGAGATCTTTAGTGAGAGCTACAAAATTCTGCTCTAAGGAATCAAAGATGACACAAATAAATGAAAGAACATCTCAAGCCCATAGACTGGATGAATCAATATTAGCAAGATGTCCATTTTACCCAAAGCAATCTACAGATTCAATGCAATCCCTATAAAACTACCAGCACAAATTTCACAGATGTAGAAAAAATACATAAGTATATATGGAAGGAAAAAAGAGCCTGAATAACTAAGGCAATCATCAGCAAAAAGAATAAAGCTGGTGGCATCACACTTCCAGACTTTACATTTTCCTACAGTTACCAAGACAGTATGGTATGGGTACAAAAATACACATGTAGACCAATGGAACATGATAAAGAATCTGGAAATAAAACCACAGATCTTCCACCAACTCTCCTTTGACAAAGCTAACACAAACAAACATTGGGGAAAGGAAACCCTATTTAGCAAATGATGCTGGGAAAACTGGCTAACCACATGCATAAGAATGAAACTGGATACTTATCCTATCAGCATATACACAAATTAATTCAATATATACCAAGAACTTAAATGTGAAACTTCAAACTATAAGAATCTTAGAAGAAAATCCAGAGAACACCCTCCTGTACATTGTCCTAGGAAATGAATTAATGGTCAAGTCTCCAAATGCTTTTGAAGATTTGCAATTGTTGTGCAGAAAAAACTAAAATTGACAACTGGGACCATATCATGCTAAAAAGTTTTTGCAAAGCAAAAGAAACCATCAAGAGAACAAAAAGACAACCAACAAAATGGGAAAAAATAAATTTCAAGCTATGAATCTGACAAAGACCTAACTTTCAGGACCTGTAAGAAACTGAAACTAATTGACAGGAAAAAAACCAATAATCCCATTAAAAAGTGGGCAATGAACATGAACAGACACTTCTCAAAGGAACACATACAAGCATCCAAGAAACATGACAAAATGCTCACCATCATTGATCATGAGAAAAGTGCAAATGAAAACTACAATGAGATACCAACTCACACTCGTTAGGATGGATATTATTTTAAAAATAGTTTTGGTGGGTGAGACTATGGAGAAAAGGGAACACTTCAACACTGTTGTTAGAAGTGCAAACTAGTTCAACCTCTGTGGAAAGCAGTTTGGAGCTACTTCAAAAAATAAAAATAGAATTACCATTTGACCCATTTATTTATTGCAGCACTATCCATAATGGCAGAAACATAGAACCAACTCAGATGCCCACTGAATGTGGAGCAGTTAAAGAAAATGTTTACTATATACATGATGGACTACTACACAGCCACAAAGAAAAAAATGATATCCTTTGCAGCAAAAAGAATGAAGCTGGAGATCATAATTCTAAGTGAACTGTTACAAAAAATATCTGAATATCACATATTCTCTCTCAAAATTTGGTACTAAACATTGGGCATACAGGCACAAGGACTGGAATAACAGGTGCTGAGCACTGCTAAAAGAGGAAGGGTGGTGGGATAAGGGACACCAAATGACCCACTGATTACCATCCCCGCCACTGGAAAGGTTCATGCAATATACTTGTGTAGCAAATCCTCACATGTACCCAATGATTCTAAAATTTTTAACAGGAATATAACACAATATATGCATATTCTAAAGCAACATGGTGTACACAATTAATATATAAAAGTTTCATGTGTCAACTTAAGAAAATAAATGGACTGAAATGTAAATGTCAAAAAATTTTCAGAAAACAATGTATCAGTATTTGTCAAATAAAATGAACCTACCCATTGTGTCATCAGTAAAACCTTTAGATTTCCCTCCTACATGAATAATTTCCACATGCAAATAATACATACAAAGGTAGTCACTATGGCATTATTTTTATTAAGGAAAAGTGGAGATGGTTAAAAAAAATTACATACTATGCAGCTATCATGAAGCATTATGCAGCCATTTAAAGCAATCTATAAACCAGCTTGTATAAAAATGGAAAGTTAGAACAAGTTATTTTCAAGAAAATAAAATTTTCCAAGTTATATTAGTGTACAAATATTTGCAAACAAATACACAGCTAAATTTTAATAGTAAATTTTGTGGAAGAAAGAAATGATGGAGTCAGTTTTGAGGAGGAAGTTTCAACTTTTATTTTTTATCTTTTGTTATTGTTTAAATTTTTTACAGTAAAATACATACATTCAGCTTGGGAAGTAATGAAGAAGGAAAAAATAAGTGAAAGAAAAAAAGTGGGGGAATGATTCTTTAAAGTAACAAGGAAGGCCACTCTAAAACCAAATGTCATGAATGTGATTTCAATGAAGAAAGTACATAGAAATTATCTTTACATGTATAACTAAAACACCATGACCAATATCATTACTATTGCAATTTTTAGATTTTATACATTCTTATAAATGTATTAATAGAAAAGTTTTAAAGGGAGAATAGGTGTGTTGGAGATGTGTGTGTATATGTATGTGTGTGTATAAAGAGTAAGAAAGAGAGAAAGAAAAAAGTTTGCAAATATCAATCCAAGGTCTGATTTAAAACACAATGAAAAGTAATAAAGTGGATAACAGCAACTAGAAAAATGACAGCATGAAATAATGGTAGCTAAGATTTATAGAAGGCTATGTGTCAGCTACTATCTTAAGTGTTTTTAGAGTATTAACTCATTTAATATTCATAGCATTCCTATTAGGCATGTTCCATTTTACAGATTGGGGTTCTGAGACACAGGGGTAAGTTAATTGCTCAAGGATATAAAGGTAGTTAGTAGCTGATCCATGATTAGATCCAGGTGGTTTGCTTCCAAGGCCCTGTGCATCTGAAAACTATTCGGAACTGCCAAGAAGAATATTAGCATAATAATAATTATCATTTGGAAAGCATACTTTAAAATCCTTTCATAATAGCAATAAAATGCAAAATACTAAGGCATAAATTGAATAGGCAATATGCAGTCATAAATAAATCTATAAAATCATATTAGGGAGAATTTAAAAGAAGATTTGATTAAATGGTTGGATACACTAGGTTCCTGAATGGGAAGAAAAAATATTGGGAAATTGTCTATTAACCTTGATTTTTAGATTTAATTTAAGTTAGGATCCAAATCATCTTATCTTTGAAACTTAATTAAATGATTTTGTATTCATTTGAAAATGTAAGTTAGGTGAAAGTTTCAATATTCAATAAAAGTAGATCAACGAAAGTAGTCTAGACTTATCGGATAATAAAAACAGATATTATTGCAAATACAGATATCATTGCAAGCCAATAAAATTGAATGAAAAGATATCATCACACAGGTAATGTGAGTATATTATATATCATCACACAGGTAATGTGAGCATATTATTTAGGTTACTTTTGATTGGTTGTTGTTATAACTACTTGTGATTAGCTTCAGTGATAAAGAATAACTGATTATTTTTTATAACTGAAAAACTAAAAAATATATAGGCTCAGGCACAATTTGGTCAAGGATTTAATCTACATTTTTGTGTGTGTGGCTTTCTTGGCTCTGCCTTCATCCCAATGTCAGCTTCATTTCAGACTGGGCTTCCTCATGGCTGTGAGATGGCTACCATTTACAATAAAGACTTCAAGCCTCCTTATTCAGAACAACATAATAGACCAGGTAGGTATCCACCACTATCAAATAAAAGATCCTATGTTAGCTCTAACTGAGTCTTTGTGAATTAACATTAAGACCATGGGAATGTCACACATTTTCCAACAGATTAGGGTTTAAGGTGAATTCTACTCCTCGTGGAACTGCTATGTAATAAGAGAGAGTAGCTTTGCAAGGGGAAAATTCTAGTGTGATTGGAATGTGACATGGAAAGGAAATTAGACAGACAATGAGAAAACAAGTTTCATGTATGCGAATGTAGACATATGTAATCATAACTTTATTTTTAAATGATACAAATGAAATATAAGATATCATGAGATAAAATTATGCTAATATTTTATGAACATTTTAAAAATAAAATAATAGAAGCCACGCATAGCTGCTTATGTTTGTTGTTTAGTTATTCAGGTGGCTGATACGGGAGGATCACTTGAGGCCAAGAGTTTGAGGCTGCAGTGAACCATGATCACACCACTGCACTATAGACCCAGTAACAGAGTGAGATCTTGTTTCTAAAGTAAGAATAATGATAAAATTATATTCAAGTGTCTGAGTTGGTGCTGAAATAGAGAAAAAGAGTATATAAACACATGAGCTAATAAAAGTGGGTTATCTATCAAGTTTTTGATGGCAAAGAACAAACCATTTTAAATTAGCTTAAACAATGAAGTGATTTATTATTTCATTTAAATGAAAAATCCAGAAGCATTATTATTCTCATTTTACAGATAGGGAAATGGAATGTTAGAAAGTTTATGTAACTTACCTGTAGTTCCATAGGTTATAGAGCCAAAAAGATTTTAACCCAAATTTCTGTCTTCTTTGCTCTGTATGTTCTATGTGATTTTATTATCACTTTGTTTTTTACTTGAAAGAATTCATTCAGATTTTTATACTATAAACCATTTGGGGAGAAAAAAATGACACAAATTTGAATTTTTAAGGAGGAGATAACAATAAGATGAAATCAACATACACCATCTTACTATCTGAGAATGAATCTTGTGAAGGAGACTATTTTTGTTGGTTAAGTAACTGGAAATACTACTTCAATTAGGTCAGATTCATGTTTGCAATATGTCATGGCATTAAAAGAGAGAAGAAACTTATCTGTTGAAAACATAGGAGGGTATTTTCTTTGGGATATCTGACATCAAGTAGGGAATATGACTAAGGAGAAAAAGTATTTAGAAAAAAATATTATGGGAGACTGGGAGAAGAGAAAAGAAAGAGGCAGAAGACATACTCAGTGGGGTAGGGGTGGAGGAGTAATGGTGGTGTGGGTAAAGGCCGGAAGCTTTGAAGGTTGCTTGTATTGCTGTGATGTAAACACTTGTTTGCTTCTTTCCAACCTTTGAAATCATCAGTAATCTTGCCCATATTCAGAAATGCTTTAGGTAAGTCTATCTATTTATAAATTGAATCTTTCAGCTAAATGTTCAGCCTGGTACAAAGAAGAGCAGATCAGGAAATAACAATTGAAGGTTGAGATTCTTCCCAAACAAAAATAATTTATAAAAATATGCAGAAAAATGTTTTGGGGATAAGTGTATTTGGACATCCAAGGCCCTTGATTATAAGTTTTTGCCAATTCTGCTTAGAGTTTGAAGATCAGAAAGGCCTCCCACTTTTCTACTCACTGATGTGCATTTATAAATGAGCACCAAATGATACCAAAATGGAGGGTCTTCTCGTAAATGCCATTCAAAAACTGTTTATGGGGCCCTTGACACCCTACCAAACTTAAGAGATGCTAAACAGAAGAGTAGTCCTCTATCTTCATGGAGTTAGTATTCTACTAGTGAATTTAACAATCATCATTAAACAACAAATTTCATAATTACCATTACTTTAATTAACTGTACCCCATAATACCATAATAAAAAAAATTAAAATAAATAAATAAATAAATAACAACCAGACAAAAATCACAACAGTTTAAAAAAAAAAAAGAATATAAAGGAGAAATGCAAGGACTAAGCGACCATAAGCTTCCAACAGTGAGCCTGCATGGTCCTGGGGAAAGTTTTTTGAGGAAATAAAATTTTGGCTGAGCCTTAAGTAAGGAGTGACAGCTAAAGGAGGCTTATATATGGTGACTGAGTGGAAGATGGACAAGCTTCAACAGCCGTGGAGTCTAGATTTTACACATACTTGCAGGCCATTTGGTAAGTTAAGTCTTTATGAGAAGAATTTTGGGGGACATTCAAAATTGTGAATCCATCAGAGATGGAAAACAAGGGGTGTCCAGTGATGTACATGATACAAACATAGATGTATTTTCAAAAGGATCATTTGGGTGGATCACCCAGTTTTTAATTCTTTGCTCTGGGCCAGAAACAACTCTTAAATTGTCTTCATAGGTAGCAGGAAGCAAACAGGATTTAATTTAAATCTGAAGAGAAAGAAGTCAAAGTAAACAGATGAACTCAGACCCTATTTTCGCATGCTTCAGAAGACCTTAAAAAAGACAGGATGAGGAGAGCTTCCAGGAAGGGGAGCCCAGTTGGGGCTGCATAGATATGTCACCAGGCATTGTCCCTGGCATCACTGATGACAAAACTTGATGCACTCATACTGAGCAAATTTCATTGGCAGGCAGTATGAACTGGCAGGTGGCCATTATCCTCACTTATCACCATCCTCTATACCCACCCTAAAATCCCTCTGGTACTGACTTTACACATTTGTTCTAAGGCACGTTTTCTCTCCCGATGATTGTAGCTGAGTTGGAGATGCTGTACACAGGCAATTGGGAGGTTTAATGATTCAGAAAAGTCAGATACTGGCTGCATTCAATCTGGAGAAACATTATAGCTTTCCTGAATAAATGTTTTTATTTCTTTCCACTTGCCCCCTTCTTTTGTTCATTTTTTCCCTCGGTTTCCATTTTGGAGAAGAAAATATATATTCCTTAAACAGTTACAATCCTTATAATAAGTGTGAGTTGAGAGGCCCTGCAGAAGATCTCAGGATTACCTAAATATCTTTCCCTCCTGTTCTAAGAAGCCAGAAATGTCTATAGCGATGCACAGATATCTTACACTATCAGAGAAGAGGCTTACTTGTTTTTAGGAGGAGATGCTTCACATTTGAACTTTCTGACTTCAGCACCTTTTGATATCCATATCCATTTCTGACACTTAAAACAAAATTTGTCCTGTTTATTTCCTTTGTCCCTTCCTCAATCCATCCCTTTTTACTTTTTAAAAAATCTTCACTTTTCCACCGAATATCTAATTACTAATAATCCATGCCACAAGATGGAGTGTCTTCAGAATGCCTGTATCTCTCCCAAAATACTTTAGTAAATTTTAGGGCAATGGAAGAAAAGGCAATAATCCTAGGACTATTTGCAAGAAGTGGAATTGGATTGATAGGAGACTGTGAAGGAAAAGACAGAAAGGTGAACATTCAGAGGGTGCAAGAGATGATTCATTCCATTCTGGACCATAAACATATTTCTTTACATTTGAACAATGGAACCACATTTGATAGCTGGGGAATGTTTACTAAAAATGCAACTTCTGGGTGGTGCTCCAGACTCACTAAATTAGAAATTTTATTAAAGTCTGTTGTCATGAATTTATTTTTTCATAAGCTTCTGAGGTGATGCTTATGTGTGCATACATTTGGGGACCAATGGCCTATAGTATTTCTCCAAATAAACTAATCAAAAGAGTCAACTGTGATGCTTGTTCAATACACATGTATTTCCTTGGCTCAGTTGGGTTACTGAATTTCAGAGTCAGTATCTCAGAAACTGGGTTTTGAAATCTGAATACTCAATCCTCATAATTCTTAAGATACTGGAAGTTGAGGAGACAACTATAGAGAGGGCATGACGATAGGAGGGGAGAAATGTGAGACTAGGTGTCATGTTTCTTATGTGAGGAGCAGTTTGGAGCTAACTAGTTTGTAGGAAGGTTTGAGATTAGAGCTGTTATTAAGACTCTGACTTGATAAACTCTTCTACAAGATGATTAACCTTTAGAGTTAACATTAGTTGAGTGAAAGACATGGATCACAATTGTTTTCTACAGGAAGTTGTTGGTGTTTTCAGTAATCTCCTACATTTGTGAAGCACATTCAAAAGCATCTTCTCACATACTATTTTCTGATTCTCAGAACAGCACCACAATAAGTTTAACAAAATAGTTTTAAAAGTTGAATCTCAGAAAGTTGAAACGAAGTTCCTCAAGACGCCAGCTGTTAAGGTCACAAAAAGGTCTTACAATTTGGCTCTTCCATCCTTGAGTCTATATTAAGATTCCTAACTTTAACTTGAGTATAAAAGATTATGTGTCAATTCCTATACCAGAAAAATATAAGGATACTTCATGGCCAAATACAGAGGTTTAAGTTGTAACATTAGGACTTTGTCTCCATGTCATGTTTTTGGTTGGATAGTTACTTTTTATCCTTCAGTTTTCTGATTAAGTACACCTTCTCATCCACTCACCTGAACTTTAACCCCTCCTTTTTGAAGTTCCCTCATGGAAAGTAAATCAGTGTTTGTTTTCTGCTCCCTTGCTAAGATTCTTAAGGTCCATGTTATGAATGACTGTTTCATAAATTTCCTTTACAGAACTCAATATATATATATTTGTTTGTTCATTGCTTATTATCTATTCCATTAAGATTACAAATTCTATGTTGTATTCTCTAGCATATACTCAGCACTTATGAAAGCAAAAGTGTTCAGTTAATAACTTGTCAAATGAGCAAACGGAAAGTCTCTGATCTCTCTAAGTTTCAGTTTACTTAAATTTAAGTTAAAGTTATTAACCCCTTCCTTAAAGACCTGTTGTGAGTGTTATGTGAGAAAATGCATGTAAAATGTCTAGCACATTTTTTAGCTCATATAGATATTCAACAGATGATGGATTATTGATCCCATGGATATTGGAGTCAGAGGTTTAAGCTCCACATATATGCCTAAGTTCAACTCGAGAACTTTATCTTGGCTGCTTTGCATGAGCTAGTAGAAGGAAAGGAAGGGGTGGAGGAATTGTATTCTTAGTAACAGCAAGTACTAATTCAGCTGGTAGCTGATGCCGGCTGTTTTGGATGGCAGTCTTCCAGCTGATGAATGGAAAATACATGATTCCCGATGTTTAAAAATACCCTGAGACTGATTAATTGTTGGTTGCTGACAGGCAGAGGGGCGTGTATGCCACTTTACACCCTGACCCAGCGCTCAAAACAAAATCACACACCAATTGATTTCCTCTCCCTCCCATTAACAGTTTTGTAATGTTTTGATTGTATTAATGAGCATTTTTATAACACTTCAAAATTTAGAAAGCATTTTCACATGGATTCTCTCATTTGAACTACACAATCCTTCAAAGTTGTAGAGAGACTCATGTGAGCAAATAAATGGTTGTGTATTGATTTAAAGCATGCTAATAAAGGAAGATGACCACAATTTCCCCATTAGTATTCCCATTTTATGCAGGTGGTAATACTTTCAAAAAACTGCTCAAGGACACTCAACCAATAAAAGTTAAAGCCAGTTGCAATTAAAAGATATAGGATCCAGAGCCAGTTGTCTTAGTCAGTTTGGACTGCTGTAACAAGTATACCATAGACTAGGTGTCTAAAACCTTTATATCCCACAGTTCTGGAGCCTGGAAAGTCCTAGAACCAAGGTGCCAGTAGATCCAATGTCTGGTGAAGGCAAGGTTTCTGGTTTGCAGATAGCCGTCATCTCCTTCTATGCTTACATAGCAGAAAAAAAGAAGAAAGAAGAAAACTCTCTCCTTGTCTTTTCTTATTATAAGAGCATTAACCCAATTCATGAGCATCCCACCCTCATGAGCTAATTAACTCCCAAAGTCTCCACTACCAAGTATCATCACATTGTAGGTTAGGCTTCCATGTGGGAATTAAGGGTGGAGGGAAAAACAAATATTCAGTCTATAGCACCAGTGATCACTACACTTCCTATGTATAGCAGGATGTTTGTTGGAATGGGCCACTTCCTACCTACGTTTTCAGAAAAGCTGTGTTAGCTTGCTAGGGCTACCAAAACAAAATATCATAGACTGAGTGGTTTAAATAACAAAAATGTGTTTTGGCATAGTTCTGGAGGCTGGAAATCCAAGACCCAGGTGCCAGCAGAGTTGGACCCCTCTGAGGCTCTCTCCTTGACTTGCAGCTAGCCACCCTCTAGCTGCCTTGTTGCATGATTTTCTCTCTGTGAACATGAATCCCCAGTGTCCTTTTTTGTTTCTTATAACAATTCCTCTTCCAGACAGATTGGATTAGGGCCCACTCTTAAGGCCTTGGTTTAATTAACTTAATCACCTCTTTGAAAAACAGTCACATTCTAAGGTTCTGGAGGTTAGAATCCCAACATATGAATTTAAGGAGGAGCATAATTCAGCCCATAACAGAGCCTGTAGAAAGGTAAGTGTGCAACACCTCCTGAATATTGTCATATGTGTAATGTATAAATAATTCATAAAGTAAAAGTAAGGTAATGGGTTTCACAACTTTTAGATTCTACAAACAGAAGATGGAGAGTGTGGGAAGTAGGGAAATCTGTAAAGGGATGTCTTTGTAGGGAGTCCCTGCAGTGCTGTGATGCTCAATTTCCTTTCAGACCCTGGGGAGAGTGATGGGTGTAGGGGCGACTTACTTTACCCAAAGCCTAAAGAGAATAGGTGTTGTTGGAATCACCCAGAGAATTTGATATGTGTATCCCTGTGGCTAATGGACACTATAGCATAAAGTATGACTTTTGTCCAAGCTAAGTAGACAGTGACCATGGGCTGGCCAACAGCCTTGATAGAAAAACAATGAAAGTGCTGTCACAGTGAGCTCAGCACAAACTTCCTGAGATGATCAAGGATAGAATGCAGGAGTATTTGCCATGTACCAGAAGAGAAAAACCGAGATGGATAAGTCTTGAATCTTGTTTTATGGGACACCTAGAGGGGAGCCCAGCCTCAAGCTGAGGGTGAGTGAGCAGAGGCTGAGGAAGTAATTCCAAGCATCACTTAGAGAGAGGGAGTCTTCTGAGAAGTAGGAGGCAAAATGCTTCCTAGGAAAACAGAGATGATGTGAACAATCCAGCCTCACCTTGCTTTTCTAATGCAGGCTTACAGGTAGGAGCAGGTCTGAACTGTGGGAAAAAAAGAATTCTAGCATTACAGCATGTTCAGGGGTTTGGTTAAGACCTTGGATGCTGCCATGAGACATTAGGAAAATGCAAATCAAAATCACAAAATCACCTAGTGGGGGTAAGGTATCACTTCACCCCCACTAGGGTAGCTATAATCAAAAAATAAAAAATAAGAAGTGTTGAAAAGAGTATGAAAAACTGGAACTCTCATGCATTGCTTCTGGGAATGTAAAATGGCTCAGCCAATGTGAAAAACACTTTGGCATTTCCTCAAGAAATTAAACATAAAATCACGATGTGAGCCAGCAATTCTACTCCTAGATATATAATCCAATGAATTAAAAACAGGTGTTCTGAAAACCAAACAAACAAAACAAAAAGCAGAAACTATACAAAAATGTTTATAGCATGATTGTTCACAATGGCCAAAAGATAGAAGTAGCCTAACTGCTCCAACTGATGCATGGAACAAAATGTAGTACTATATTCATACAACAGAATACTACTCAGCCCGAAAGAGAAATGAAGAGCACAGAGGTACGTTGAAGCATTGTGTTGACTGAAAAAAGTTAGGAGCTGAAGGTAATATAACAGATTACCTAATTTCTATCAAATATTCAGAATAGACTTGTTCATAGAGACAGTAGATTAAATATTGACAATGGTTGGGGGAAATATGAAATGGGGAGGGATTGTTTAATGGATGTAGGGTTAGCTTTTATTTTTTATCAGATTGTTCTACTTATTAGCTGTGTGACCTTTGATAAGTTGTTGAACATCTAGAAATCTCAATTTTCTTCTCTGAAAAATAATGAAAAAATAATACCTATGTGATGAGGTGGGATGAGAATGTGATCTTTGCTACTACAGATATGGTACATGAACCAACAGTATTGTCATTACCTGAAAGCCTATTAGAAATGCAAAATCTCAAACCCTACTCTTAGCTTACTTAACAGAATCTGTATTTTAACAAGATCTTAGGAGATGTATATGCACACTAAAGTTTGAGGCACACATGATCAGGTGGCATAATATATATTAAATTGCTTAGCACAGTGCCTGGCATTTTTTAAAAGTTCAATGAAAGGTTGTTCATTCATCTAACAAATATGTGTTGATTACCTACTAGGGACCAGGAACCATCCTAAGTATTGAGAATACTGTAGTAAATAAAGCTGTCAAGAACCCTAAACTCATGCAGTATATATTCTACGAGAAGAGACAGACAATAAACAGACAAGCAAATAAATATGCAGTTTAATAGCAAATATCATGTTATTATTATTAAAGCCATTGAAAGTCTTAGCCAGTCAAGTTCAATTCACCTAAATACATATGTATTAAGTAAGTATTATGCATATGGCACCTCACAGGTGTCTGTCTGGGATGGAAAGAGGCCAGATCTCTTCTCTCTTAGAACAAATCTATTTCTCAAGCCTCATGCTGATTTATTGCTTAACTTGAGGAATAAATAGTTCATTATGGCCAGAAACAGCAGAAAATTATCAAGTCACTTTACAAGCAACATTACCATGAGACTCATCTGTGGTTCCTGCTCAAAGGACCATAGGCTTATATTCTAGCTGTCAGTGTGCACAACGCAAATACTGATTAAACATATCATTTTCTTCACAATATATGATGATTGTGGAATTCTCCAAGCAGGTGGGTACTGGGAATTAGTAAGCAAGGTTCATTTTCTGAGAGTTAGTGATTATCCGGAATAATTTATGGTCCAAGAGTCTTGCTCACACCACTAAACTCATTCAACCACTAATACTTTTGTCTGGGTCCAATGTCATCTTAGAGATTGGAAGCTTCTTGTGTATACAAATACAAATGCACTCACACACATGCATGCACTGTAAATGTGCAAAAGCAAACACATGCTTTAAATTAGAGTGCACAATAGATTAGATTAAAGAGAATAAAGATTATTGTTGGATAGTGTAGGCTTACCATAAGTTCTCAGGTTATGTTTACTCATTTTCTGATTCCACATTATCAAAATCTCTGACATTTTTAACCCCTTTCTGATCATGCAGCATGAGATGTGCTGTTTTCTTTGTCTCCTTTCTGATCCTGCAGCACAAAAAAATATATTCTGCTTCAGCCTTTATCAACCAGGGTTCGGAAAAATAAAGTCCTAATGCCCCAAAGGTTTCCTATTATATAATAAATTAACTTCTCTCCTATGTATTTAGAATGCTCTGTTTATTATTTAGCCTTGGGAGAATTTAGAAAATCATTACTCAAATCATTGTTGTGATCTAGGTTCAGATATGGAACTTTAGTTGGTAAAGTCTGTGTATCTGGGAGTTCTAACAAGGTCATTGATGGCCTTCAGTTGTCACTTTACTACATGTCTCACTCATTGCATGGGATCTCACTGGATAAAAAATCTAGACAAAAGTATGTTCCGATTAACCTTGAACCATATCAACCTTGCACCATATCAACCTTGCCACCATGTATTATAATTGGACCATGACCTTCTCCCCTCTTTCACCAAGGGGATAATTGAGCTAATTATGAAATACCTTACTTAACTTTTCAACTTCATTTTTTTCTGTCTCTCTATACCGAGAAAAATTACTACTCTGGTGGATTGTCGTATGTGAATGTAGTACATGATTAATGAAACAGTACCACCTACTATTATTTTTGTTAATAATAACAATAAGATGACCACATTGTAAAGTGATGTGCTGATTAAAGGCAATAATATTTAAAGAAGGGATAGCTTTGTGTGTGCCTAAGAACTAAGGACGATTTTCAGAGAATGCAAAATCCATGCTGAGTTTAGTGGTTAAAAAAGAAAAGTAACTTTGCTTGAAAGCTTGGTGGGTGCCAAGTACTGAGCTAACTCTTTAAGTTATATATATTTCAGATAGGTTTCCATTACTGTTATTTTGGGGGTAAAGAAACTGAGGTTCAGAAAGTTTGAGCAGCTTGCCTACTATTTCTTACATACTATGTGGTTAAGCCAGCCCAAGAAATATTCAAGTTATATTTCTGGTGTAAATTGGTTTTCAAGGCAGGGTGTGTTCTAGGGCAACTGTGGGGGCCAGGAAGTAAGGAGAGGGGACCGGCTGTGAGCCTTCACCCACCTTCTCTTTGTACTGTTTTTAATGTTTTTAAGGTTTGGACTTCCAAACAAGGTTTTACAGATAAATGACTTCTGATATTTCTAAAATTGTGAACAATCTTGCAGTATATTACCCTGCTTTGCTATATCCAGACAGAAGAATAATGTTTAATATATCTAAAATAGCTCTCCTTTCCATTTACAAACAATGGGATTAGTAATCAACAGATTCATCTCTTCTTGGTGCTGTTTCTATTTGCTGTGTGTAATGAATTTTGTATGTTTACTGCCCTTCCTTGAATGCAGTTGAATTATTCCACAAGTATCCTATTTAAGCCTCAATGGAGGTCTCATTTCTCCTGGCATATGTGCTCTCATGCTCCCTTCCCTTTGTGATTTTATAGAAGCTGAAATGGGCCAAGCATCTGGCTTGCCTTCCCTGGGCTTTGCATTTTTCTATCAGTGAAAGGCAGCCGGCAGGAGGAAGACCTTCCTCCCTAATCAAACTGCCTTCTTCAGCATTCAGCCATAATAGCCACCCTCTCCCCAACTTCAGCAGCACTTTTCTCAGAATGTTTAGGGCTATTACAATAGACTGCCACTGGAGAGTCTGAACGGGGAGCTCATTAGCTTTGTGAGCCTGCATATGTCCAAAGAGAGTTTATGTGTAATCCCAACAATTTTCTTTTGTTTGTTCTTTATGTTGTACTCTCTTTGACTCAGGTTGATTACACTGGAATCATTAACTCACACAGAACTGGAAATAACCCTGTTGGGAATCATCCCAACCCAGACCCCAGGGAGGAGCAACATAATAGTTTTTCTCTATCTCCAATGGTTCCGTTTCTAATTAATGATAGTCTTGATGCTGTTTTTAGAGGTTCTTCTTACTTCACGACGACATCAGCTCTTCAAGGGGAAAAAGAGCTACTTGAAACCTTTCTCATGAATTTAAGTCCTTATTCTTATTTTTCAGGTTCCTATTGAATTTTGGACTGTACGTTCTCTGTGAATTATCATCATCTTGACTTCTTTTGAAATATTTATTTTCATATCCAATAATTCCATGTTCATAATATCATCTGAAGATTTTTTAATTCAGTCTTATATTTTATTTTTTTAGGTTTAAGAGTTTAAATTATGATTTAAACTCTTTTAGCTCATAGCAAGCCATAGTGAGTAACTAGCATGTAGCAGGTGCACAATAAATTGAAATCCCCCTTCTTTTTATGTTGGAACTCCAAGATATCATTGTTCTGTCATTTGAATTATTAGTGTGAAACAATGTAGACATTCAAATGGCTCAAATATAGTGAGAGAAACGATTAAGAGTGACTAAGGCATAAAACTGCAAGACTTGGATCCAGAAGGGAAAACAAAAACAAAAACAAAAACAAAAAACTAGTGACTCAGACATAAAACTGCAAGACTTGGATCCAGAAAGGAAAAAAAAGCTATCTAAATGGTGACTTTCATCACAGACTGGTGTTAATGCTATTACTATTATGGCTACTACTGTTTCAACTATCACTGACAATAACTAAATGCTTAGCATGAGCCATGCGCACTGCCAAGCTCTTAGTGTGTATCCTTTCATTTGTTTCTCCAACAATCCCTATTAACGCCACGTTAAAAATGAGGAAAATGAGGTTGGGTGCGGTGGCCCATGCCTGTAATCCTGGCATTTTGGGAGGCCAAGGTGAAAGGATTACCTGAGCCCAGGAGCTCGGGACCAGCCTGGGCAACATGACAAGACCTCGTCTCTGTGGTGGTGTGCACTTGTAGTTCCAATTACTTGAGAGGTTGAGGCAGAAAGATCACCTGAGCCCAGCAGGTCATGGCTGCGGTAGCCATGATCATGCTATTGCATTCCAGCCTGGGTAACAGAGTGACTCAAGGAAAGGGGGAGAAAAAGTAAAAATAAGGAAAATTAGGGCTTCATAAAATGAAACAAATTGACCAAGTTCACAAGGTAGAAGATAATGTAGCTAGTACTAAACCAAGATAGTCTAACTCCGGGATCCATGAACCTAATCAGTCTGCTTTATCTCTGGACCATTCATCACTCCCTCCTTGTTCCCCCTCCCCACCCTTCTTCTTGGTCTAAATACCAATCAGTCATCTATTATGCCAGACTTTGAAATGAAAGGATTATGAGACTAAAAGAGAAGGTGATGACAATAAAAAAATATTGGAAATTTGTATTGATTACAAATAAAACAACTAATTGATGATAAAAGATGTTTGAAGCAGGATTCTCGGAACTTGAATACTAGTTCTAACTTCCAATGATCATTTTCATTTGCTAAACACTTTATAACTTATTGTTAAAAAAGAGTAAGCATATTTATAATTTTACCCTCAAGGATCACATAGGTTAGCAGTGAAAATGGGCATGTAGGTGGTTATAATTTAAAAATACTTGCTATTACTGAGTGCATGGTGCTTTGGGAACATAGAAGATCCACCTAATTAACTCTTAAGCATCACAGGAAACTTTCCAGGGGAGATTTAATCTAGGTTGATGACACAAAGGACAAGTGTTTTGTAGGTAGTCTAAAAAGAATGGTGAAGGTTATAAGATCAGTCCAGGAAAAAGATAGACTGCAGGCAACAACTCAGCATTTCTCCAAGCTCAAAGTAAATGTGGATATCTGTAGGATGAGGTTGAGAATGGAAATGCCTAATGTCTGTAAAGCAAAGCACATAGCACACTCTAGCAAATTGTAGGTGCTGTAAGGGAGCTACAAACCCCACTCACCCTTCCCCACTTTCTTAAGTGACATCTTGTTTTTGCTGCCAACACCTGCGTCCTCAAGGTTACATGACCACCAGCACCAGCCTGCTTCCTCAAGGCCACGTTTAGGGGCTATGTGACCACCGACACCTACTTCCTCAGGACTATGTGTGCTATGTGACCACCGGACCCCACCTAGGGGGCATAAGAGGTACACACCAAAAGAACAGGCTGCTGGTTCTTCTTTAGGGCAAGCATTTCTTTCCTTTTCCTCTAATACATTTTCTTTAACCCCCTAGCTTGTTCTCTCTTTCTCTGCACTTGCCTTACAGGTGCTCTATAAAGGCCACTGTCCCTTTCTTGTGCTGATGGCCAATAAACTGGTCCTTGAGAGATACCATCTTTTGTTATAACTAATAGTAGAATTGGAGGAAGTTTATTCTAGTTAGCTATTGCTGCATAATGGACCACCCAAATATTGTAGGGTAGAACATGAACCACTTTATTAAGCTCATGGATTTAATAGGTTAAGAACTCAGCCATGTCCTTGTACAAATTGATAAATTAAGTTGATTTTTAGCTAAAATATAGTGGCTGCACAGAGACAGGTAAAAATACTTGTGTTTAAGTCTCAGTTCTACTATTTATTAGCTATATCATCTTGAGTAAGTCATATGCTATGTCTCAATTTCATTATCCAGAACATGAAAATAAAAAGAGTAACACATATTGTATGCTCATTTTAACAATCAAACAAGCAATTAGTATGTTATAAAATCCCTTAGCACAGTACCTGGCAAATAGTAAGAGCCTGGTAAGTGCTAGCTATTATTATTATTTTCTAAAAATCACCAGAGTATAGTAGGAAAAGCTGGCCTCAGCCTGTGGGATCTAGGCTCTCATCTGGTAAGAATGGCTGGTGGCTAGAATCACCTGGAGGCTTTTTTCTTGTATGTCTAGTACCTGGGCAGGGATATCTTCAAGTTCTAGCTCAACTGGAACAGTGGACCAGAAGACATATATGTCATCATGTGTCAGACTATTCAGAACATGGCAGATGGATTCCAACAGAAAATGTTCCAAAAGGGAGTATGTGAGATGGGAAATACTTTTGTGACCACCTTTGGAAATTAAAATGTTATGAGGAAATAAAGTTTCCTTTGTTGAAGAAACAAAGTCTGACTAGTCTTGCATTGCCTAGTCCTGTACATTTATATAAATACAGACTTAGTCACCATCTCGAAAGATCTTGAAATAAGATTGTGTCTTCGTCATGATTTCTGTTTTAGTGTTTATTACAGTGGTTGGCACATAATAGGTTACTCTATTGACAACATTTGTTGAGTAAACACTTTCATTCAAGTTCTATTGAAAGACTGTCAAGTAGTGAACACATGTGCAAAAGAAAATATATTATCTTGCCTAGAATATCTAAGAAAAAAAAAGTGGCTGATATTGGTATAGTTTTACTCTCCAAAAAATTACTAATATTATGACATGAGGGCAGAAAAAATTTTTTTTAAAAGAAAAAACAAAATATGTATGAACAATTGCCTTCAAAACTCTTCTTCCTCCGAATTCTATCATTTTTCCTAGAAGGGCTTAACCTGATACAGAAAAACAGTGTAATTTCCATCTAAGCCATCAGATACTTATCTTCTGTTCATTTGTGTTGTTTCTTTGTCTTGGGAGACTAATTGTACAATTAAGAATATAAGAACTGTGACTGGAAACTATTTGTCAGTGACTCATTGCATGACCTTGAATTAATGGTACACCTTAACTTTAACTTTCTTATCACTTAGTGCAACTTATCACCAAAAGACATGGCAGCAAATGAGCAAAAAGTTTGTACAAAGTGACAACACAGGGAGTAATATAGAAATAATGTATAATCATCTTAAACACCTTCTCCCTCTGCCTTGACCATAAATCAAGTTTCCCCAGAAGATGCATTTACTCTTTTCATCAGAATATATATAGTTGCATATATATGCAGGACCATATATGTAATGTCATTTATACCTCCAATCCATAGCAGCTGGAAGAATTTGGAATCAATAATATTTTTTATGTGCAAATATCATTTGGCCTTCTCCTCAAGTGAAATTTAAAATGAGATAGTTTGGCAATCCACATTAACAACATCTAGGAATAGTCCCATGTTGGTTCCACTGCAGTTTGATAATTTACAGACTCATTGGGCTGAAAGGGACCTGGCGAGCTTATTTAATTCAATGGTTTATAAACCTGGCTGAACATCAACATGTAATGGGAACTTTTAAAAATACAGATTCCTGGGCACAGAGCTCCAGTGATTAGTAGGTTAGATTCTGCATAAGTGGGACTTAGAAATTTTAATTTTCCAAAGCTTCCCAAATGATTCTGATGACGAGCCACAAATGGAAATCACTACTTTAATTTGTTTCTCAACTTCAACTGAGACATTGAGAGTAGCTTTGTTTGTTTGCTTGTATGTTTGTTCATTCATTCATTTACTCATTTAAGTAAAGAATATTCTGTAATAGAACTCTCCAATTCCCCACTGGTAATTTTCAGACCTCTTATGGGTGAATGGCCAGGATGTGATGTGATCAATTTTAGAGACAAGAGACTAGAAGAGGTTCTTCAAAGCACTGGTGCTTCCAGGGGCTAACCCCTCGGCAACATTTTCTCTTCAGTAATCCCTAACAGTAAGGCTATTCTCCCTCCCTTCTAACTCTGTTTGATTTAGTTCTAAATTTGCTGATTCCCATTGGACTTTGGTGCTTCCCCTAAAGCAAGGATTTTATCAAACTTTGTTAATGCCTTAACATCATCACACTTTTTCCATCTCAGACATCGTAGATTAAAAGAAAATATATCCCTATTTAAAACTCTTCAAAGATTTTTTGCTTAATGAAGAAAAACTAGACTTCTTATGTTCTTTTGCCCCTGCATGAGGCTGCTCCTGTTGGCCTTTTTGACTGCATGTCCCATTTTTCTTCTTGTTCTCTAGCTTCAAAACCTCTGCTCTGTTTTGTGAACATAAAACTTTCTGGGCTTTTTTTTTTTTTTTTTTGCTTTACTTTCAATATTTTTCTAACACCTTGAATATATATATATATTTTTTGCCTTGGCTATTTCTCTAATACCTTGGTTTTGTGTTTTTTTTTTTCTTTTGCTTTACCTTGGATATTTTTCTTTGCCCAAGATTCATATCTTGCTTAACAGTCACCTCCTCAGAGATAATTTCCCTGACCAATCTATTTTGTATCTTCTCCCGTACTCCATCACTTTCTCATTTATCATCCAATATATTTTATTTTCAGCAACAATGAGAAGCTGCTTTGATCTTGTTTATTAATGTGTTCATTTTTCTACTTTGTTATTCATAGACTGTATGCTTCCCAAGGACAGAGATTTTGTACCTCTTTTCTGCTGTAGAATCCCTGACTCTCAGAAGAGTATTTGGTACAAATCAGGCATTCACTATGTATTTATTAAATGAGTAATTTTGTGTTGTAGGTTTCCCTATGGGTTAGAATCTACAGAAATCAGAAGTACCTTCTGTCCAATTTGTAATGTCCTAAGAAAGTCTACTCTCTTGGTAAGTCTGATCCACTTCACAGTTAAAATTGTACATAGTCATGGTGGCTCATAAATTTCTATGATTGTCTTACTAATTGACCTGAATTTTTCCTTTTCCAACTTAAGCCTATGTTTTTTAATACTGACTTCAGAAAAGAAAAATCCTGTATCATTCTTAGAATGTATTCTTAATAACATTATGAGTAAATAACATCCCTTGACTTTGAGTATGTCACCATAGCAATTAGATAAACTACCTAATGAAGATTTATTATCATTTCATTATTTGTACACAACAAATATATATTCTTATAAACTACCAAGTCTGACAGTATTTAGAAAGTTTTTAACCTTTTCATATTGACGTTTATACCACTCTAAACTTGAAGTATGACATTGGTGGAAAAAGCATTGGGGAAACCATGTCTCGGAGTAATTATTTCACTGTCTTCTATGATCTTGGAAATGTCATGTCACATATCTGAGCCTAAATTTCCTCCCCAATAAAACAGAAATAATACATAACCCATGGAGTTATTGTAACATTAAACATCCAAATAAACTATTGAACATAAATATAGCTTATAAGAATCAAAACTTTATTCAGACCTAAAAGATGATTATATGAATGAAATTTGTTAGTTTTATTCATTTAAAATAACTTACTGGACGTCTAGCATGTGCAATCTTTTTGCTAAGTGCAAGAAGCACATGGGAAAGAAAAAAGCAGACACAGTCCATGTCCTCATAAAGTTTTTAGTCTGAGATAATTGTTAAACATTCATAAATAAATGTCTCATCATTATTTTTATTAGCATTATGAAAAATACTATACAAGGTTATAAAAGATATATAACAGCAATGTATTCATTAATAAATAATAACATACCATGTTTATAAAACCAATATCATCTTAGAACAATCTACTATTATGCTAACATTAATCTATTAGATTTCTCATTCTCTGAGAAGATAAAAACAGGTGGTAGACATTTCAAAACAGAGCAGTGTTGTGCACTGAAAATGGTCTAATATATTAAAATTATTTCTAAGTCTATTTTTTATAGTCCATGAAAGAGTAGAAAACAAGGGAATTTTATTATAGAAAATGTATGTATCAACTTTCAGTTCCATCTGTATTCTAACCTTGGAATTTTACTCTTAATTTTTACTCATCTCTTTTCTTTCGTAACAGTGTCTATTTTCTGAAGAATCTTATACACATATATGTATCCACTTCTTTATCATTACAGTTGTCTTGACTACTAATCAAAGTCATTGCAATATTCTTCTAATTCATGTCATTGTTTCTAGCAATTCCTTTTTTTTAATCTAATGATCATTTGGTCAGCAATAGTTCAGTGTACATAAGTCATGAAAGCCATTATAAATTTGACTATATGATACTTAGCAAAAAGACAAAAGTGTCTAAAATGATCACAAACAATTAATGGAGAATTATTCACAGCACATAATACAGAGAAAGACTGACTTCATTAATATGCAAAAAGCTCTTGAAAATCAATAGGAGAAAGACAAATGATCTAATAAAAAATGGGCAAAGAAGATGAACAGGCAGTATACAAAAGGAATCATACAAATGGCCAGAAAATGTGAAAAAGAGTACAATCTCACATATAATTAAGGAAGTGCAAATTAAGATTGTAATTAGATGCAGTTTGTCACCTATCAGAATAGTATAGATCAGAGTTTATCACTTATTGGCAATAAATGAGAACACAAAAGCTTGCATAACTGTGAGACTGTAAATTTATAAACAAAATACTGTAGAAAAAAAGGAGATGTCAGTTTGATTGTATCAAAACCCTAACTCCATTATTTTTGGATTATATCCTATAGAGTTGCTCACATCTATTTATTTATAAAGTATATTACAGCTTTTTATGTTATTCTAAAAAGAACACATATTATTATGTGCATATATTATTTAATTGTGCTAATAACAATAACAAAATAAATTTAAAACATCTGTCTCTACCTGATTGTTGCTACAGAATAAAAGAAGCAAATTCATTTGTTGCACACTTGTTCCAAACCTCCTTTCTAGCTTTGGCTACAACTAACAACTAGACAGGAAGCTCAAATACTACCTAATATTTATATTACTCCAGCTAAGGTTATTTGGTCAGTTGAACAAAACCAACCAACTCTGCCTGTCAATAAACTGTCTGTCTAAGTAGGCACACTCTTGTGCCACTGTTGGGCAAGAAGATTGATAGATCATTTCTCAAAGATGACACAGCCATGTCTCTCAACAACTTAAAAAAATATTTTTTAACCTGGCAATTCTAATTTTAGAAATTTATTCTAAAGCAGTCACCATGGATGTGAGTAAATGCTTAGTTTCCAAAATGTTAATCTTGAATATCCTTTATTAATTGCAATGTCATTGTTAATACTAAATGTCCAACATCAGAAAACTGGTTAAATAGTTATAAAAAATCTCTACAGAGAAAATTTTGTAGTCATTGAAATGATAGAGGTGAGTGTACAATGATCTGAAAAGATGCTCACAACACATTCTTAAGTAAAAAGCACATGGGTACATAAATTATTTAAAATATACATCTAGTTTTGTAAATAAAAATCTAAATAGCAAAAAGTATAAAAAAACACACACCAACATATCAATGGCAGGTATCTTTGCATGATGAGATAATGAACTACATTTTATCTTCTTTTATTTTCCTACCTATCTATATTTTCTCAAATTTCTCTAATAAGCATATTACTCTTGTACTAAAATGAATTAAATAACTCTTAATGAAAAAATATAGCAGATTAGCACTATCAATTTAAAGACAACTGAGAAGTCAACTAGTCCAGAAAGCCTTTCCATGTTTTTCTGTCGTCATTATTTCTCCCCTGTCTAAACCCTTCCTCCACTTGTATTTAGACCTTCTTGTATGTCCAAGGTGTAAACACTCCAATAGTAAGGACCCTGTCTTATTCAACTGGGAAAGTTCCTAGTTTTCAAGAAGAGCACAAGTCACCTGTGCAGAGTAGCTGTTCATTGATCTAAATGGAATTCCCTCTCTTGGGTTTGTCTTAAAAAAAGAGATCACAAAAATATTGATGGTAAAACCATAGATTATGGGTCATGTTGTGTAGTAAAATAACCTACGTAAATATTATTTTGAGAAATGCTTCATTTTCTGAATGTGATTACATTTGAGTGAATCTTGGGTTGATATTTGAAGATTACCAAATGCAAGTGGAAGAGGGCACTACCTCAAAAGATCTTCCCATCTTGAACAGAGGCAATGGTGTGACACAGTAAAAATCAGGTGTCAATAAGTAAGCAATTACTATGGAGAAAGTTCTGAGTACTTCATCAATCCAAACCTTGTAGAAGTTTGCAGTTATTAAAAAAGATCCTGGTAATCTAGTACCTACTCCCATTCTTTCTTTTTGAGGAAATAAAAGCTGCAAGATAAACCTTGACAGTTTTGTGTCTCTCTAGGACTTGCTAAATTTTTCTCTCCTGCTTCTCCCACCTTTTGAAGTCTTAAGAACTGGTGCTTTATGTTCTGGCTTGTAAATGAAGCCTGTTATTATCATTGAGATAGTGTTTTTATGGCATAAATAATGAGCTCAAACAGGGAAAGCGGTGTCGGGTGGAATTACTGCCTGAGTTAAGATGGAAATAATCAATATGTCCTCACATACAAATCTCATCTGCATGTCAACTCCATCCTGCTGGCTGTCTCCCTACAGATTCATTTCACGGGAGGCCCAATAAAACATGTGGGTGGCATTGATCTGTTTTATTCGTAGCCATAGCTAGAAATGCATCCTTTGAAATTAATAGAAGAGTTTGTGTTTATAACCCAACCCAGAATGAGTAGCCTGCAATGCAGGCCATTAAGAAGGACTCATTCACCCACAGGAAGAGATGACCATGGGAATTAGGGATCAGGAAACCATGTTTAACGTTCTCTGTGATGTCATGCCTATTATCACTCAGCATGCTTCAGGGTTTTGTAACTCGAATGATACGATTACTCATTAGAACAATTTATTAAGTCAGCCCAAGATGCTAGGATCTAGATATCTTTCTCAAATTCTGCCTGGCTTTTTTTCCCCCTGTAATCTTGTGCAAAATGAACGATAAGGAACAATCTCATAGAAAGTATAAAAGAAATTTAGAAATCATTTATTTTAATCTTGCTCCTAATTGTGTTATATGTCCTATATTACAATGGTCAACTAGTCTAAAAAGTTCTAGATATAGGAAATTCACTATTATATAACACAGCCCTATATGAAAAAGAGTTTAGAAAGTTTTGGTTTTCAGAAAGTTATAGCAAAAATCACTCCCTTGATATTTCTATGGGAGGTAGTTCTATTCCATTGAGTCACCAGAGAATTCCATGACATTCTTCATATAATAGCATTTTAATGATCTGTAATGAACTGAATGATAGAGAATCCCATTTACTTCTCAATTCATCATGTACTATTCTATATTCTTGCTGTGTGGAATCACATTCAGATCTTAGAACACATCATGACTTCCCTTATCTAGGAACCCCTGCCCCTACTATTTGTGTGGATAAGATATACCAAATGTCCTGTACACAGGATAGATTTTCCTGATTATCCCAGGATAGATCAAAACTCTCTATTATATATCTTAACCCTATCAAGTAGATGCTTTTTTAGCTCACATTGCATATTTGATTGAATGTTTTATTTTGAGTTGATTATAAATGTATGTGCAGTTATAAGAAATAATACAGTAAGATCCTGTGTTTCCTTTACTCAGATTTCCCTAATGGTATCCCTTGGCAAAACTGTGAAACAATATCACAACCAGGATACTGACATTGAAACATTGTACTCATCTTATCTATATTTCTCCAATTTTATGTATTTATGTGTGTGTATTAATTATTTGCACTTTTATCACATATGTAGGTTAATGTATCCACTACCACAGTCAAGACATAAAATAATGCATTTCTATAAGTCATTGCCCTTTTATACTCACATTTGCCTCCCTCTCCTCACACCTGTCCCTTACACCCCCCTGCTGCCATCCCTAATCTCTAGCAACTGCTAGTATGTTATTCATTTTAGTGATTTTGCCATTGCAGCATGTAATGTAAAGAGAATTACACTTTATGCAATCTTTTGAGATTGATTTTTTTCACTCAGCATAATTCTTTTGAGATTAACAAAAGGTTTTTGTTTGTATCAATTGTTCTTTCCTTTTAATTGTATTCTGTGGTAGAGATGTACCACAGTTTATTTAACCATTTACCATCACTGAATAACATAAATTTGTAGGTTTTTTTCTGGTCTTTGAAGATTACAAATAAGCCATCTAAGAACATTCATGTCTGAACAAATGTTTCCATTTTTCTTGAGAAAATGCCCCAAAAGGCTTGCTAGGTTGCATTCCCAATTACATTTTATAGTTATAATTTGAGCTGTTTAATTCATTTGGAACTGTATTGCTCACTTGACTGTAGCCTACGTATCAGCAAAAGACTGAATCTATAAATTTGGCACCTAGCACAATGTCTTATTCTTATTAAATAAATAATTTTTATTAAATAAATACATATAAGTACAGTGTTTGTAGGTATCTTTTTTTTAGCACCCTCCTTAATGGTGTGGCAGTTGATCTTGAGCTTATGCTTCTCAGCCCCACTAGGTTTTTCAGGTGCTACCTTTCTTTTCTGGAACCTATGAGTACTCCAAGATTTTGCAGCTAAGAATTCAGGAGAAGGCCTTGTTCGGATGACTCCTACAATCCTCTTCTTCTAGGTTGTTTACCTTTTCACCATAGTTTCCTGCTGAAATAATGTCTCTTGGGTACTCTTGATTCTAGGGTGTTCACTCTGGTAGAACTTAAAGAGGAAGAGAAAATATCAATAAAAAGAAACACCAGAGACCCAATTTTTATAATAATAACCTTTTAAGTGTAAGTTGGTAGAACATGACTTGAAAGATCTGATAGTGAGTAAAAGTGTGTCTCAGTTTGTTCTCTGTACTACTATCAAAGGTAGCATTCCTATAAATAGGTTCCTTAGAGAAGCAAACTACCTGGGGAAATATGTGTTTCTGTTTGTAAATTTGTATTATTTTGCTTGGGTAAATCCATATCATAGACCTAAATTACACAATACAATAAATGGTGATGATAGTTCTAAAAAAGGTCATATGAAATAAGGTGTAAAAAGATAATTGTGCAACCATTAAGCTCTGTGTAAATGTATATGTCTATGTTTGCCCATTACATACTGAAATTGACCTCTTACAGCACCTCCAGTTCAATTTAGTTCAACAGATTTAAACTGTTCACCTACATATCCTAGGCATTAAGGACTGTGTGTGCATGATGGCGGGTTGAGGTAGTTGGCATGAAAGTACAGGCCTTTGGGTATATTCCCAGTAAGGGGATTGTGGAGTCACATGCAAGGTCAATTTTTAGATCTTTTAGGAATTGCCAAACAGTTTTCCACAGAGGTTATACTAATTTACACTTCCACCAACAGTGTAGAAGTGTTCCCTTTTCCCTGCATCCTCTTCAGCATCTGTTGTTTTTTGAATTCTTGATGATGGCCATCCTGACTGGGGATAAACCCAGAGGAACTCAAATCACTCTGAAAAAAATACCTACACACACATGTTTTATTGCAGCATTATTATAATAACAAACACATGGAGCCAACCATGCTGCCCATTAGAAGGGAACTGATTAAAAAATGTGGTACATATGAATTCCTGTGTTGTTTTTTCTAGGTCTGAGAAGAATGTTGCTGGTAATTTGATGGGTATTGCATTGAATCTGTAGATTGCCTTTGGTAGGATAGACATCTTCACAATGTTGATTCTTCCAATCCATGAGCATGGG